>APFE031179404.1:143851-189804 GCA_000404065.3 Pinus taeda
CCATTGAACACTTTTGTTTGAGATTTATCAATTGGCTAAAGAAGGTGTTTCTCTTTGTCTCCTCATAATGTGCTATCATTTCCTCCATGAAAATTGACCACGTGACAAGTGGTTTACGAGAAAAAAGCCCTTTATACCATAAAAATTGATTCTGTTCTAAATAATTGGATGCAATACACACCTTTTGTAATAGTGGTACACCATATAGATCAAAATATTTCTCCATCTGCAGTATCCAATTTACCGAATCCTTGCCATCAAACTTCCTCATCTCGCTTTTACTTGATTTTAGGAGCTTGATATTGAAACGAATGTAACTCTATAATTTAGGATCTTCCAGTTTTGAAATCGTGATCAGCAGTACACCTATGTGTCCTCTTTCCAATTCCATCGACCTGATCCAAATTGGATTCTCCAAGGAAGAGTTATGCCAAATCTCCCACGGTGACTTGATTATAAACTAATATAGTAGAGCAAACATGTACAACGTACCACGTGTCCCTGTTTCAACCTTTGGATCTAGAAAATGTATACAAGAAACTAAAATTTTCCGTCGTTCTGTAACTTCTTACGAAATTTCAATCTTATGCTCAAAAGAAAAGTTATGACTATTTTCCCCAGGTCACCTGTTTGGAATGTAATTCAGGAAGCTGCAAAAAGGCCAAATTCCTCAGATCATATCTCTGTAAATATAGCACAAAATGCTCTCAGATTTGGACCCAAGATCTATAACGATTGCTTCTCAAATGGGTTTTGTTTTTAGCATCTAAAACGTCACATAAAAAAGGTAGAGCACAAATTACATGAAGCCTTGTTTGGAGAACTGAGACCCTAGAATTCAAACCTCTGATACCAAATGTTATGAAACTAGCTGACAAAAAGATAGAAAAGATAGATCAACGCCTTAGAATTCAGCCTCTTCGAGAGGGAAACCTCCTTTACATTACACAAATGAATAATCCTTCGATGATACAAATGAAAAGACCTCCTTTCTACATATAGGAGTCTAAGGCGTAATAATATAATTAGAGCTGACATAACAAAAATAATGTAAGGGCACAATAATGACAATAGTGGGCTTCTATGGGGCATAATAGTAACAATATGGGGACTACACGGGTATAACAATATAATAAGGGGTTTTTACTAATAACAATAAGGGGTTACACTAGTAGTGTAGGGGCCTAACACCCACAAACATATGGAAAAACAAAAAAAAACAAATCAGATATTTGAAGATATCTTGAGAATGTATTTCATGCACCAGCCTATGAAATGGGAACATTTTATGCATTTAGAAAAATTTTCCTATAATAGAAGCTACCAAGCTAACATTAAAATGATTCCTTTTGAAGCCTTGTATGGCAGAAAATCCCATACACGTCTTATGTGGAACCAACAAGAGGACAGGCTACTATTAGGACCAGATGCATTGTAGCAGATGGAAAACTGGGTGAGGATAATATGTCAGAATATCAATGTATTTTAGGACTGATAGAATGTTTATGTAGACATGAAAAGGGTAAATAAGGAATTCAAAGTTGGGGATCATGTATTTTTGTGCGTAAAGCTCCAAAAGAGCACACTCCGAACCAAAACTTGTATTAACCTAGCCTCACATTACCATGGACCTTTCAAAATCCTAGATAGAGTATGACATGTAGCTTATTAGATAGCTATGCCTGCTCATATTAAAGTGCATAACGTATTTCATGTATCGTTATTTAAAAAAGTTTCCACGATAACTGTCGTGTGGTTTATTGGAATGTAGTATAGGTGGAACCCACAGGAGACTTCCTGTCAGAGCCACTCCATATTCTAGACTGAGGGGAGACCATGCTCTAAAATGGAGTTGTCTCTTAGGTTAAAGTATAATGGAAGTAGTTTATCCTGAGGAGGCTACGTTGGAATAGGAGGATTCTAGGAAGGAAGCGTACCTAGGGTTTTTCCATTGAAACAATAGTTGGACATGTGATAATAATTGAAGACTAAGGATGGTGTTATTTTTATGGCAGGAAATTGTAACAACTTCTTCTTCATGTAAATATTATTATTATTATTATATGTTTTGAAAACTAGTGTTGTAACTGACTGGGGAACACCATAAGAAAAAATCAATGTAGATGAGACTTTTATAATAAATAATTGTGATTTTAAGTTGGAAAATGTGGAAAAGGGAAGATTATGAATATGAAAATTAGATATTTAGATAATTATCCACTTAATTCAAGATAAATACTGATGGAATAAATTCGTGGGAGAGAAAAACAATTTTTTGACTTGTTGGAGAAAAAAACAACTTTTCTTACTTTTAATAAGGAAAGGGGGAAATAATCTAGGCTAAGGGGATAAGAAGGTCCCTAAAAGAAAGGACATTGTGAGAGAAACATATTCTCACAAATATGTAAATGAGACATGAATTGGGAATCAACAAGAGGTTACTAAAGGAAGGAAACAAGTTCCTCAAATCGCGGGGAACCTGAGAGCACTTGGTTCATGGTTGGGAGGAAAGGATTTTCCCACATTACATTTCCAATGATTTCATGTACTTGGTTGTCTATAATTATCATTTTATAACTAGGTTGTACATAAATAGTTTGAGATGGATTTCTTCTGCATGGTATTAACTATAGATGAATGTGCTTTTAAAATCAATGAAGAAAAGAATAGATTATGTCGTTACATGTTATTTCATATGACTATAAATGTTTAGAGAATAATCAATTTAGATAAATGAAAGTGACTTAATTAAATTATTCTATAGACTACCTTTGATATAACTATCATCCTTTCATTGTATGTTGTAGAATGTTATAGTTTCATGTGGGCTAGTATTTTAGTTTATATAAAAGGTTGGTGAGTATCCATGTTAGATATTATTTTGAGGATAAAGTAAAGTTAATAGAGAAACAATATGAAAATGATTTATTCGAAAGATTTATGGCTAGAAATTGTCAGCTTTAATGAGTAACATAAAGATGAAATTATGTTCAATACTTATACAATCAACTACTTACACAGAATCTTACACTCTAGAGTGTACACATAATATAGAGAGTGTGTCCTAGAACCCTAAGTCCTTCCCTCAATAGCCCCTCTTTCCATTTGGATAAAGGGCTGAAGGCATGATGCACTAGTAGCACGAAGAATGCTATCCAAAAGGAATCAGAAATGAGGATTAGGACAGAGGCACCTTGGGACCAGACCCACTAATGTCAAAAGGAAGTATGGACAAAACAAAACAAATGTCAACAATAATGCGTGAAAGAAGAGGAGAGATACCATATAGTAAATTCAAACTCACCCTCACTTAAGATTGGTTTTCCTACAAGAAGATATCATTGAATGATGATGGGAAAAATAAAATGCAAGTTAACATACATAGGTGACCAAAATCCATGGCAAGAACAGGTAACTAGAGTATATAGAGGTCACAGGAAATCAATCCTACTTATCAAAAGTGAAAGTTAGTCAAAGCGATAGGAAACTAGTACCATTCCCAAAATGTAAGAGATATGAATTAATAATATGAAAAAAAAGAAATTAATTATACTACAAACATGAGATAAAAGCAGTGAATACTCTGTTTAGAGGAGAAAAAAAATAAACAAGGAGAATGCACAGTATTGTGAAGCCATAAATGATACACATGCATGAGAATCCAATTCTGCTTATGATGATCAATTCTATTATATATAATATGTAGAATACTAAATAAGAACTTATCTTCGCCACAGTGAATCGACAAGCATACTAATAACAATTTACAAAACATGTTACAATGTAAGAGGAGTATCTAAACTACATGGAACTCATATCTCATAAAAAATTATAAATAAACAAAAGTTGTGCAACCATAGAGAGAAATTAATTTATAAAATTGCAACTGTCACAAATTGTGTTGGACAAAATGGAAATAAACCCTTTAAAGTAACCATTTACAAATGTTAATACTAAATTCCATCGCAAGTAATAGTAGCATAACCATCTGAGTATCATACAACTATGAAAATGATAATAAATTTCATGTTACTACTCGAGCTAATGCAGAGTGTCAAAGCCACTGGATTCATAATACATATAGGGCAACGATGAGGAAATTGTATTTGAGAAACCCTTTAAAAAATTGAACCCAACAAAAATTCCCCAATGCATATTAAGCCAACCGCATCGAGCCTAGAATGAAGTCGATAATGAAACCATAGTCACGATGGTGCACCAAGAGGGCTAAGGCAATAATAATTTCAGCAGACAGACAAGAACTACATTAAGAGAAAACCATGTGAAGAGTACCCACCTAGAAAGAACCACCAGACATATGTCGACCCTCAGGATGCTACTGTCGAGAAACCCACAGGGAAGGAAGAGTCAAATTATTAGGTGGAAAAACCAAAATTGACAAATGCCATTAAAAAATACTTGAGCAAGGATGTGAACTCCACTATAATTCATAGAAAATTATGCAAAGAAGTAACTCATGTTACTTGTGAGTTCTAACCAGAAGGGAATGATTCTTCCACATGCTTAAGCTCCAACTACCAGAGCAAAACCCCAAAACACAATGATGCCCAGAAATCATATTGAGTTCCTAAATCAAATCCTACTAAATAGGTTCAAGGAAGACGAGTTTGCCTATGAACATGAATGACTATTAAATCCCAAGTCAATTAAATTCACCAACCAAGAACTATCGAGGGAAGGGGAACTTATTTCCTCAAATAGAACTAATAATGCTTTAATAATATGGGCATACAGGTGTTTGGAAACAAAATAAAAAAATAATATCTAGGAGGGACTTCCCATTGGCATATCTGTGCAGGAAGAGAAAAATCCACTGAAAATAAAACTATCAGTATTTTATCCCCATGAGCTCCTAGACCACAATGGAAATAGAAAAAAATGAGTGAACCCTAAAACACAATAAACTCATATTGACTCAACCATAATTTATGACTGCATTCTTAACGAAAATCAACCCATTAACTAAGGAAAGAAGTGTGTTGAGAGGAAATTCACTAAAATGGTTAAGGATGAATGAAGGGCCACCTCCATCACTAATGGGAGGTTGGGTAGTTAAAGGTGCCTCTTGATGCCACAAAAAAATAGGAAAAGATGGGTCAAATGTGTAGTATAAGGGAGAACATATTCTAGGCTTTGGGCAAAGCCATGAGAAACGTGGATTTGGGGGTAGGCCACCAACAATGTCAATCAAGTTAGCCTGAAGAAGAGGATCAGGGCAAAGGAGGAGTGTGGCAACCATGTGAATGTTGTTAGCTGGGAAGTTTGGAATGGATGAGAGATAGGTAAGGATAGGTGCATGCAAGGAGGGTTAAATCATTGGACCGATAAATATAGGAGCACGTACACCTTAGTAACCTTTACACTTTGGAAACATATATACATTGGAAACCCATTCATTTTGGAACATATACCTTCGAGAGTGCAATCACCAAGTGCCATGAGAGCCATAAGATGAATGTATAGTTAGGAAACCTATCTGTAACATTATAATGACATATATAAAAAATATATACCAAGTATAGAATGGAGAGATGACCATGGACCAAATAAATTATAACATGGATGTATGCCTCCATATGTTTTAATAGAAAGCCCATTATCAATGGTAAGAAAAAAAAATGTTACTTTTAGCATTATTACAAGTTTATGTTTTTATAGGAGTATTTAGAAATAGAGATGTGACAAATGGTATCACATCCCAGATAGTAAACATGGCCTTCAAGGCATCACCTAGAAGGAAATATATTTTAAAAAATAGACATATATGTGTGAATATACAGTAGCCAAAATAGACCATGTAAGTTGTTAATGACTCTTGTGTGATTTATAGAGTATTAGTGATCAGAGCACTACAAGATGATAGAATATACTGCTCCAATGAGTAGGGAGGGTGAGGAGTTGTATATTGAGTTAGGGGAAGGAAGTACCTCACTTCATTCTGAGTTGGTGGATCTAGTGAAAAGTCTACAACAATAAATATTATAGTTATGAAGTAGTAATGAGCAATTGTTGAGAGCTAGTGCAAAATAGGAGAATGTGATCTAAGAATGAATAGATAAATCTAGTCATAAAAGTACCAAATTGGAAGGGAAAATGAAGAGAAAAGGTGAAATAGATTTTCAGAAATCAAAAAGTGGAGAGGAGTGAGGTCAGATATCTCCAAAGGCAAAAAAGAGAAAGAAGAAAGTGGATTTGTATGGTGATTTTAGGAATATTAAACCCCTTACCTTTGATGGGGAAATGAAGAAGATGCAAAGACCTAGTTACTAAACATGATAAAATATTATTAGGTGTTAGTATCTACAACTAATTTGATGGTTTGGTTGGCTATTTGTCAACTACAAGGGAAATCTGCCTTGTGGTGGGAAGAGGTCAAAAGCGTACATTAGTTAGAAGAGAAGACGATATCCTAAGAAGAATTTCAAAATAATTTTTAGGCCTGTTATTTAAGTGAATGTTATTATGATGATCATGCCAAATAATTCCATGAGTTGAAGCTGGGACAACTATCCATGTATGAATTTGTTGAAAAATTCAATAATTTTTTGTGCAATGTACCATATATTAAGGAGGAAAAGGCAAAAATACAACAGGTTTTGAATTCTTTACCAGTTTCATATGAGGAGTGAATTGAGTTTGATCAGCCAAAAGACATGGATGAAATAGAAAGGAAATTTAGATTGTAATACCAACAATTAAGGAATAGAAATGATAATGGAAACATGTGGTAGAATAAGGATAAAAATAAGCCAAATAGATAATTTCAAGATGACTCTCTGAAAGAATTTCTAGGATTACCCCTACGTAGAGACATATATTTTACTATTGACATGGTTCTTGGGGTAGCACTAGTGTCTAGAGAACCTTACATAATGAGTACCCCACAATTACTAGAATTAAAAATGTAGTTACATGAATTTCTTGATAAAGGATATATACGACCTACTGTCTCACCTTGGGAGAACCAATACTTTTTGTTAAGAAGAAAGATAATACCCTGAGAATGTGTAATGATTACCATAATTTAAATAATTTAACATTTAAGAACAAATATCCACTACCACAAATAGATGATTTGTTTGATCAGGTGAGAGAGACAAGCATCTTCTTAAACATTGATTAGAGAACCAGTTATAACCAGTTACGAATCAAGAATAAAGACATATACAAGATGACTTTCAGAACTAGATACAATCTTTGAGACTTTGTGGCATTGTGTTTTGGCCCCATAAACGCACCACAAATGTTTATGTGTTTGATGAATAGTACACTTCATCCTTATTTGGAAAAATTTGTAGTAGTGTCTATAGATGACATATTGATTTATTCTAAAAGTGAGGAAGAACGTAAGGAACACTTGAAAATAGTACTCAAAACCTTGAGGGAGCATCGATTCTATGCCAAACTCAATAAGTGTAAATTTTACAATGATATAATTCAATATTTGGGGAATATTATTTCCAAAGAAGGATTGGTTGTCGATCAAGAGAAAATAAAAGCTATTATAAATTAGCCAGTACCTAAAGACATACTTTTATTTCATTCCTTTACAGGGATTTCATGTTACTACCATCGGTTTATCGAAGATTTTTCTAAACTAGTTCATCCCACCACGTCCTTGCAGAAAAAGGGTTTAAAGTTTGAATGGACATCAAAGTGTCAAAACTTCAATAGGTTGAATCTACTGTGAACTACAACCCTTATACTTAAGATTTCAGATCCAGAGAAACCATTCATAGTATGCAAAGATGTATATTTGGAAGGGTTGGGTGGGGGGGTTTGATGCAAGATAATGTGGTGATATCTTACGAATCCAGAAAATTGAAAGTACATGAGAAAAATTATGTCGTATATGACTTGGAATTAGCAGCAGTAATACATGAAGTTAAAACATGGAGGCATTACCTTTTGTTTAGGAAGTGTATCTTGGATTGATCACCTTAGCCTAAAATATTTTTTTAGCCAGCCGGATCTGAACACAAGACAGGCTAGGTGGTTGGCATTCCTTGCTGACTTTTGATTTTGAAATCAAGTATATTGAAGGGGAGGACAATAAGATGGAAGAAGCCTTGAGTAGGAATGCACATCTAGTGCTTGGGGTCACTATGAGTAAATTAAATATATAATTTCTAGAACAAATTAAATAGGCTATACCCCAATATCCTCAGTATTGGGAACTTCAACACAAGGTGCAAAACAAATGGGTATCTAGATATGTAGAAATTGCAAACAAAATAATTTACATAGCAAAATAGCATATATGTACCCAATGAGAGTACCTTGAAAGAGACAATATTAGATGAGTGTTACAAGACACCTTATCCGGGCCATTTCAGATATCAGAAAATTTTGATTGTACTAAGAAAACAAATATTTTGGTGGTACATGAAAGGAGATGTAGCAGAATGCTTAAATAAATGCATGGAATGCCAGCAAGTTAAAGTGGAGCATCAAGAACTTGGTGGAATATTAAACCCTTTACCCATGCCAAAGTGGAAGTGGGACACCATTTTGATATATTTTGTTACCGAATTACCTAGAACAAAACATGAGCATGACTCTATTATGGTAGTAGTAGATGTGTCGACGAAGGTAGCTCATGTTTTATTTTTACAATCTACTTTTGGGACCATTAAAATAGCTAGTGTTTTTAGGAGGGACATTTTCGACTGCATGGAGTACCAAAAGCTATTATATCAAACAAAGACCCAAATTTTACCTCCAAGTTCTCGATCACACTCTTTTGGGGACTAGGTACACAACTGAAATTCAATACGACATATCACTCACAAACATATGGCCAAATAGAAAGAACAAGTTATATCCTTGAAGATATCCAGAGAATGTATGCCATGCACCAGCCTTGGAAATGGTAAGTTTTTATGCATTTAGCATAAATTTTCTATAATAATAGCTACCAAGCTAGCATTAAAATGAGTCCTTTTGAATCCCTGTATGGCGAAAAATTCCATACACCTCTTAGATGAAACCAACTAAAGGATAGGCTATTATTAGGACCAAATGCATTGCAGGAGATGGAACACTGGGTAAGGATAATACATAATGATATCAAAGCATCTCAAGACCGAAAAAAGTGTTATGTAGACAAGAAAAGGGTACATAAGGAATTAAAAGTTGGGGATCATGTACTTTTGCGAGTAAAACCCTAGAAGAGCACACTCTAAACGAAAACTTGTACTAAATTAACCCCACATTATTATGAACCTTTCGAAATCTTGGATAGACTTGGACCTTTATCCTATCAACTATCTTTCCCTGTTCATATTAAAGTGCATAATGTATTTCATGTATCATTATTAAAAAATATGTCCACGATAACTCTCATGTGGTTTATTGCAATGTGATACATGTGGAAGTTGAATGAGACTTCCTACCATAACCACTCCATATTACAAACTATAGAGATACCATGCTCTAGAATCAATTCGTCACTCAAGTCAGAGTACAATGGAATTAATTTACTCCCGAGGTGGCTATGGAGTAACACGAGGATACTATGAATGAAGCATACCCAAGGGTTTTCAACTAAAAAAATAATTGGACATGTGATAATAATTGAACAACGAGGACGATTTTATTTTGAGTGGGGTAAATTGTAAAAATCTCATCTTCATGTAAAAAAATTTATGATTATATGTTCTAAAAGCTAGTGTCGTAATTTTCTAAGGCCCGCCATATTGAAAAATTGAATGCAGATCACATTTTTATACTAAGTAATTGAGATTTTAAGTTGGAAAATATGGGAAAGGGAAGCTCATGAATATGAAAATTAGTTATTCAGATAATTATCCACTTAGTTTGAAGATAAATACTAAGGTAATAAATATCTATGGTAGAGAAAAAAAAAATTTGAGATATTTGAGAAAGAAACAAGTTTTCTTACTTTTAATGTGGAAAAGAGGAAAAAACCTATGCCAAGGGGATAAGTAGACCCTTGAAAGGTAGGATGCTGCTAGAGAATCATCTACTGACAAACATGTATATGAGATATGAATTGGGAATTATAAAAAGGTTGTTAAAGGAAGGAAATAAATTTCTCATCACGGGGGGAACCACAGAGAAATTGGTTCATGGTTGGGAGGAAAGGCTATTTCCGCTCCATATTTTTGACAATTTCATGAGTTATATGTTGTTGTCATGATTGGTTGTATGTTATTCTCATTTATTTCTTCTGCATGGTATTAATTATAGATGAATGTGATTCTAAAATCAATGAAGTAAAGAATAGGTAATAATGTTACATGTTATTTCGTATGACTGTAATTGTTCAAAGACTAATCAATTTAGGAAAATGAAGGTGACTGAATTAAATTATTTTGTAGATTATCTTTGACATAACTGTCATCCTTTGATTGTATGTTGTAAAATATTGTAGTCTCACGTGAGCTGGCAATTTAGTTTAGATGAATGGTTGGTGATTGTCCAAGTGAGAGATTATTTCGAGTATAAAGTAAAGTTAACATGGAAGCAATCTGAAATTGAGTTATCCAAAGAATTTACTGCTGGAAATTGTGAGCTTTAATGAGTAACACATAGATGAAATTATGTTCAATAGTTATCCAATGAATGACTTATACATAATATTTTTCTCTATAGTGTAAAAATAATATAGAGATGGTATCCTGGAACCCAAAATCATTTACTCAATAAACCCTGTTTCCATTTGGGTAGGGGACCTAATGCATGTCGTGCTAGTAGTGCCAAGCACATTTTTCAAAAGAAATAGGAAATGAGGATTAGGAGAGAGGCATCTTGGGGCCATACTTGGTAATGTTAGAAGGAAGTTTGGAGAAAAAAAAAGTGTCATTTGTAACATGTGAAATAATTGGGGAGCTAACATAGAGTAAATCCAAACTAACCCTCACTCGGGATTGGTTTTCCTAGAAGTATATCTTTTTTTACGATGATGAGAGAAAATAAAATACAAGTTAACATACATAGTTGACCAAAATCCCTGGAAATAATAGGTAACTAGAGTTTATAGAGGTCATAGGAAATCAGTCCTACTCATCAAAATCAAAATTTACTCAAAACAATAGGAAACTACTACCATTTCCAAACTCTAAGAGATAGGAATTGATAATATGGCAAAACAAAAATTAATTATACCATAAAAATTACATTAAAACAATGAATACTCTCTTTGTACGAACATAAAATTAGATAAGGAGAATGCACAGTATTTTGAAGCCACGAACAATGAAAACACATGAGAATCCAATTGTGCTTATGACAATAAACTATATGATCTATAACATGCAAAAGACTAAATAAGTACTTGTCTACGTTCAACTAAATCTACCAGTATATTAATAGAAATTTACTGAACACGTTGTTCTGGAAGAGGGGTATCTAAACTACATGGAAACTCGCGTCTCATCACGAATTTTAAATAAAGGAAAGTTGTGCAACTAGAAAAATAAATCAATTTTTAAAATTATAATTGTCACAAGTTGTGCTAGGGAAAAGCGAAATATCCTTTTAAAGTAACCATTTACAAAGTTTGGGGCTAAATTCCATCATAGGTAATAGTAGCATAAACATTCAAGTAGCATACAACTACAATAAAACTAAGAAATTTCAAGTTAATAGTCTAGCTAACACTGAGTGCGAAAGAGACTTGATTCATAACACATATAGGGTGAGGACAAGGACATCATCTCCTAGAAACCCTTTGAAAAATTGAACCCGACCAAAATCCCCATATGCATATTAAGGAAACCACAACAAGCCTAGAATGAAGTCCATAAGAAAACCATAGTCACAATGGTGCACAAATAGGGCTAAGGAAGTACAAGCCATAGTAATCAGGAAAGCATTATGTTGATAGTAGACCATGTGAAGGGTACCCACCATAATAGTTTATATAGAATTTGTCAGACTGTGTGGTATAAAATTATGTTAGATAATATTACAATATTTATCTATGTTATTCTTATTAGGAAGAAGTATTTTTTGTGTAATAGTTTTCATATTTATTCACATATATGTTATCATGCAGAGATGAGTTATGTGAACGAATTTCAATGCTTATGGAATTTCTCATATTTATTCATGTGTATATTATCATGCGTAAATGACTTATGCATTTGAATCTCGATGACTATTGAACTTATGCTTAGCGTGCAAATTGGTTAGGAATATTGATGTAGTAGGGTGGAGACTTCAATAGAGTGAGGCATGAGGGCGAGGCAAGAAATGGGTGTTAACAACCCCATTGTAACTATAGCATTGACTTGTTGGAAACTGTTAGGAGAACGAGTTTTCCTTTCAAGGTAGCTGAGGATTCCATGACCACAAACTACTATATGTGTTCTCAACACACCTCTATGTAAGTTGAGTAGAGGTAGATGGGAAATAAGGGAATTGAATGGGTATTTCTAGAATCGATTTTGTTTCCACGCTAATAACCAGACCTAAGGATATTAAGGGTTGTAGCGGAGCATGGTGGACATAGTTACTACACCGATGATAACCAGTTCATGCCAATAACAAAAGAACATGAAGATGGACTTTAGTTACACATATAGAAACAATAAATAAACCTAAGAGAGAAATTAATGAATATCGATTTATAAACTTAAAGTAGGCTGGGTGAAATTGTTACTTTCATGTAACAAAGCAATTACAGTAAACTCATTTACAAACTGAATTTATAGTACAATTAGATTCAAATTATACCCTATGCGCATTCATGAGGCAACTACAGTAAACCCACATACTAAGCAAAATCATGAAGTATATCCCATAAACCAATAAGGAGGAAATGTCCCATCCTACACTAAAAAATCAACAAAAGAATCCATAATACTAAATTGAGGCATTGAGGAGTTAAGAACTTTGGAGCCATTCAACATTCCAATATAAACAAAAAGGTAATTTAAATAAACATTTAATTTTTGTAAGTATTATAAGTGACCTTTGCTCACATAATTATGCATGCCAAGGAAGTAGTGTCTCATCTATATCTAGATCCGAGACAAGGCCACTAGAAATTCAAGAGGATAAGCATAGTTCTACTTAGTTAAAGACTTAGCAAACTTAAAAACTTAAAAAAAATAATGAACATAATGGAACATGACTATTCAGTCTAACCATGGATCATAATTGCAACTTGAACTCTATTCATATAAAGAGGAAATACCTACAAAGATGATACAAAATTTTAGTATGATAAAGGACAACTTATGCACAAAAAGGAAAATTTACATAGATCAAGCATATAATTAGCATACTATGCTATGGTGGGTTAGTGGATACAATCACCTCCTAGGGCTCCATTGGTATAGCCATGAAATTATGTACATGAATTAGATTTAAGTAGATAGAAATTAACCCTAAAATAGATAGGGAGTATGGCTCCGTGTTGTAAGAGTGGTGAGGTGAAAAACAAAAAAACCATTCGTTTACATAATATAATGTGTGTTACGGGGAAATACTATAATCATCATTAATGGCTAATGATAAGATTGGAAAAAAATAAATTAGAGTTGGGGACATAACAATAAGGTATGCACATATAGTGCATGGATTATCTATATTATATTTTACTTTGATAGTTTTAAATTTCTTCCGAAATCAGCTTGGAGTTTGGATGGACATGTACCCACCATCATCATTTTACTCTCTTAATAACACAATGAATTATATGTAAACATGTCGAGTGAAAACATGCTCAAATTTAGATATATATACATAGGTTTATACCATTGCATCAAAATAAGTCATGTGAAACTGGTAGTTTACATGATTTATATTTGTCGTTTTTATTTTTCAATATAATTATTATAAATGGAAATAAAATAATTAGAGTTAAGTAATGTGTAAAAAAAATCATCATATTGTGAAGGAAAGTATATGATATTAAAATAAAATAGCATGGATAAATATTCGCTTTGAATATTTTAAGTAGAGATAAGTTTGTGCCTTGTTGTTGGGTTACTTTTTTTATATTTAATAGATTTTTAGTTGAGATAAATTTAACTATTTCTTTTTATAATGGATTTGAGTGCATCACAAACTTATGCAAACACAAGATTGGTTTATTTTTATTCTTATGTAGAATAAGTATAGGATTGGTTTTTTATGCAAAACCTTAGTCATTTGGAATATGTCAATAAAAGGAAAGCTACTTTTGAGCTCTTAAGGTAGGATCTTTAATTTTATTGTTTATAAATAAAGTATAAAAATATGAATCTTTTGTAGGCTTTTCCAACTTTGCAAATCCATTTTTTTTTTCAAAATAATTGTCAATAAATAAAGCTTTCTATAATTCTAATGTATAAATGAAGATTCATAGTCCAATGTAAATATTAGATTTATTTTTAAAATGAAGTTCAAGCACATGCCCATTTCTCTGTGAATTTATCTATATATAAGATTGTTATAAACCTAAGCACCAAAATATTTTGTTTGGATCATTTCTAGACACATAATACATATAATTCATGGGAAGAAATTTTATTTGGTAATAATGGGTGTTGAAGATATGTCCCAATTGGGAGTGGTGATGAGGATTACACCTACTATGATAATTAAACATTATTTGTAACTACTTGCATCACTGCATCTAGAAGATCTTTGCTTGCTCCCTCATTACACAATATTTTCAAATGTAGGATCTAGTCCAGTAGTTGTTATTACCATTATGATACAAGTGTTGTCCTGGATGGAAACTCACTCATAGGTTAGTTCAATTTTGAAGAAAGAAAACCCACAATATATCAGGCCCATTTAGACGTAACAGGGCATTGATACAGAAGAACAGGAAGATAGAACTAAATTCTAGTAATTATAATGAAGAAGTTGAATGAAAAGGATGGTGAAAAGAAGTTTAAGATGCATACGTAGGTCCACCGTTAGGCCCCTATACTACTAGCGTAACCCCTTATTGTTACTAGTACAACCCACTTATGATATTGATGTACCCATGTAGTGCCCATATTGTTACTATTGCGCCCCATAGAAGCCCAGTATTGTTATTATTGCGCCCTTACATTATTATTGTTATGTCGGCTCTGATTATGTTATGACCCCTTAAACTCCTATATATATAAAGGAGGTATTTTCATTTGTATCATCCAAGAATTGTTCATTTATGTAATGTAAATGAGGTTTCCCCCCTCAAAGAGGCTAAATTATAAGGCTTTGATCTCTCTTTTCTATCATTTTGTGCATTGGTTTCATAACATTTGGTATCAGAGCTTTGGATTCTAGGGTTTTGCTGCTCCAAACAGGTCATCATGTCATTTTTTCTATAACTTTTTTTCTGTGACGTTTCAGAAGTTGAAACAAAAATGCATTTGAGAAGACATTATGCTAAATCTTGGGTCCGAACTTCAGATATTTTTGCACTATATTTTTGGAGATATGATCTGAGGAAGTTGGGCTTTTTGCGGACTCCTGAATTACATTCCAAACAGGTGACCTGGGGAAAATAGTCATAACGTTTTCTCTGATCATTGGATTGAAATTTCATAAGAAGGTATAGAAATAAGACGGATCATAGTTTCTTATTGATATGTTTCAAAGCTAGAGGTTGAAACAGTGACTTGTGGCACGTCGTACAAGTTCACTCTACTGAACTATTCTATAATCAGGTCATTGCGGAAGATTGTGCATATCTCTTTCTTTCATAATCCAATTTGGATCAGACTGGTGGCATTGGAAAGAGAAAATAGAGGGCTACTATATATCACAATTTTAGAACTTAAACATCCGAAAATACAGAGTTACAGTCGTTTCAAGATCGAGCACCTAAAATCAAGAAAAAACAAGATGACGAAGTTTGATGGCAAGGATTCAGTAAATTGGATACTTCTGATGGAGCAATATTTTGATCTACATGGTGTACAATTATTAAAAAAGGTATGTATTGCATATTCATATTTAGAACCGGATCAATTTTTATGGTATGAAGGGATTTGTTCTCGTAAACAACTTGTTGCGTGGTCAATTTTCATGGAGGAAATGATAGCACATTATGATGATACAAAGAACAACACCTTCTTTGGACAAACACAACAACAATTGGAAAGAGTAAAAGGGCTTTGCGACATAGTGGAAAGAAAAATTATGGAAACCAAGAAGCATACCCCTCACAACTATAAAGACATAAGTGTTGTTTCTCGTAGCCTTCCACAACCTACAAGGGTGACACCACAACAATTGGAAGAAAAAAGAGAAAAATGGCTTTGTTACAATTGTGATAGAAAATGAACTAAAGTTCATAAGTGTGTTGAGAAGAAATTATTTTACATAGAATATTAAGATGAGGAAGAAAAGGATCAAAATCCATCAAAAGAAGAGGATATATGCCAGGACCCCACCCTAGAGAAAGAGGAAATGAATCAGACCATATCTTGTAAAGCATTGGAAAGAATTACTACTCCTCAAACTCTCAAGATAGAAGGACATATCAAGAAGAAAAAGGTGCAAGAAGTTAAATATCACATCAATAAAGAAGAAATGAATCCAACCATATCTTGTATTTCATTGGTCGAAATTACCACTCCTCAAACTATCAAGATAGAAGGACATGTGAAGAAGAAAAATGTTGAAGAAGTGAAAGATCACATCGAGCGTCCAGAAATGAATCCAACCATATCTTGTAAAGGATTGGAAGAAATTACCACTCCTCAAACTCTTGAGATAGAAGGACATATAAAGAAGTAAAAGGTTCAAGAAGTGAAAGATCACATCGAGGATCCATGACAAGTTATCCAAATTTTAAAGGATAACGCCACTTTGGTGCAAAATCAAATGAAACAAGAGGTAGACCAACATCATAGTGAAAAATGTTTTAATGTAGGTGATTGAGTATTTTTACTACTACATCTCAAGAAATCTATTTATGAGAAGGAACGTTGGCAATAGTACATGTACTTAAAAAATGGTGACCTTAGCAAATGGGAAGACTCTTCAAGGATGAGGATGTGGAAACATTGTTTTGTGCTATTTCTATTATCCAGCCAAATTGGATAAACAAAGAAAGGGATGAATAAAATAAGGAAAAAGAAGTATGGCCACTTATTCAAAAGTTGCAAAAGATCCCAATTCGAACAATATTGCCAAAAATTGAAGAGGAAGGAAAAATCATATTGGACCCTGGAGTAGTCACAGAAACAAGAACCCGGCAGCTACGACATTGATCAATTTCAGAGTATCTCATTAGGTGGAATAACTTACCAGCTAAAGATTCCACATGGGAGGACAAGAATTTTATACAGAAGCATTAAGAACTACTCAAGCATTGAGGACAACGCTTTTTGAAGGAGAGGGGCATGTTAGACCCCTATACTACTAGTGTAACCCTTTATTGTTATTAGTACAACCCACTTATTATATTGATGTACCCATGTAGTGCCCATATTGTTACTATTGGTCCCCCATAGAAGCCCACTATTGTTATTATTGTGCCCTTACATTATTATTGTTATGTCGGCTCTAATTATGTTATGACCCCTTAGACTCCTATATATAGAAAGGGAGAGGTCTTTTCATTTGTATCATCCAAGAATTGTTCCATTTATGTAATGTAAAGGAGGTTTCCCCCTCGAAGAGGCTCAATTATAAGGCGTTGATCTATCTTTTCTTGAGCTAGTTCCATAACATCCACCTAGTCAAAACAGCATATACACGCTCTTTCACAGAACAAAAGGAGCGTATACATATACACACACTTTCACAAGAAGAAAATTCTGTATATGTTTGAAAATGAAGGAAATTCAAGAGAAGACAATACCAAGGGTCAATGCCACAGTATTAGCCCAAAATATTGAGCAAAGTAACGACTATTTGATCCCATCCAGGAATATCATGGGTCCTAAGTAGTTTTGGTCTAAGTTATTGAGAAAGGCTTAAAAATATATAAGGAGGAGCAGATCATAAGGTTAGGGTGTGCAAGTGAAAAGGGTTTTTTAAGGAACACTTATATTTTAACTATATTTTATGTTGCAGGCATTATGTTAGTGATTTGATTTGAAATATTGTGTGCACCCTAAATTCAATGTCGGATCAGGATCATGTGACTTGAAATGACTTATCATTAAATGATATGATATTGGTTGGGCCAGATCTGATTGTGTAAACCAGTTTTATTCTTTAAATCTCATGATCTAGGTTTGTCTAAAGTTTGAAATAGCAGCGACGTTATGAGTTAATATTTGCAGATATGTATGTTGGTTCATCTTGGTAAAAGAACGTGTAGACATAGGTTATACTCTTCCAAGTAGCGTATAAAAAGGAAAATCCATTTCTTTAGGTCTGACTAATCTACCTGATTAGTTCTATTATTTTAATGTTGTCTGTCAATGAAGTCTTCATAGATATGAATGTAAAACCAAATTCATAAGGAGTTTGATATTTGATTGATTGATTGTATAACTGATAAGGGTGATCTCTATTAATGGTTGCGTAAATCTCTGTAAATTGAGAGTAGATGTTCAATGTATTGCTGGTGAGTACAGACTTGATTTAGAAGTATTATGTTTCAGCATTTTTTAAGGTATATGTAGGTTTAAGTAAAGGAAGTAGCATATACCCGTAGGTTGCGTTCAGTAAAGTAGAATATATATTCTGATGCATGATTTTTTGAGGTTACAACTAGTTCTGAATAATAATGCAGGTTTCTGGGTTCAACATAGTGTTCTAGTGATAGTGATTGGGCTATTCATATTAACTGATTATTGGTTGATGAATTTTGAAATTTATAATGGGTCCAGTATGAGAATTTAATGAAACGTGGCCTTCACGTGTATTGTTATGTACTAGGATCATCCTATCTAAAAATTTATGAAATTTGACCCCCGGAAGAAGAGTGAAGGTCATAAGCTTTTGTAGGTCAGCACCTACATACTAGTAAACACATTGGCTAGTACAAGAGCTAGGGGATTATAGCTCCGTTCCAGTAGAAGCTAGAAAATGAGAGAAGGTTGTAGCCTTCGTAGGTGGTGCCTACATATTGGTATGAGTCTGCACCAATATAAGATTGTAAATAGATTTTCTTATTATTAAAAGAAGGCAAAGATGACAACAACAGGTGGTTTTCATGCACATTAGGTTTCCACCTTAAATCTTGGTGTTCATGTGTGTTTATTATGTGTGATGGTTTATTCTTTTTTTACTGCACTATTTAATAAGTTACAGATGCACTGATTAAAGATTAACACATGATAAATTGACTAAATCACAAGTTCTTTTGGTATACGTTGGTTTCTCTAATAGTAACAACATGTACATGCTAGTTCACTTCTCAGAAGTAGCGTATATGAATCTATTTTTAAAATGGAAAATTATTGATATGATAATACTGATTCAACCCCCCTCTTAGTATTATTTCCAACAATTGGTATCAGAGCAGGTCCTTTAGAAAGACTAATGACTTGAAGGAAGATATTTCAAGATGAATAATCACGAAGGCATGAGATCTATGAGACCACTAATCTTCAATGGGAGAAACTTAGTATATTGGAAAATAAGAACCATATCCGTTATACAATCGCTTGCAGCCGATGTTTGGGACATTCTGGAAGGAGGATATCAATTTCTAGCAGCAATTCCTATAAACTCTACATGTAAGAAGTTATATGAAACCAATGCCAAAGCTATCAATACGTTATTGGGAATTCTATTAGAATCAAAATTTGTCAAAGTGATGCAGCTCAGAATAGCCAAAGAGATATGGGACAAAATAATTGGAGCTATGAAGGAGACTCTCAGGTAAAACATGCTAAGATTCAAACTCTCATAATTTAGTATGAAACTCTTAAGATGCATAGTGATGAGATTGTTGCTAGTTACTTTTTATGTATAGATGAGATTGTTAATTGTATGAAGAATCTGGGTAAAGAGATAAAGGAAACTACTTTAGTTGAGAAAATTTTGAGATCTTTATCTTCTAACTTTGAGTCAAAAGTGTCTGCCATAGAAGAAAAATAGGATCTTCAAACTATCACTGTGACTCAACTCCATGGAATCCTAACTGCCTTTGAAATGAGAAAAAGAGGTCCATCAAATATGATAGAAACCTCTTTTAAAGTGAGCAAATGGAAAAGGAAGAGCACAATGAATCAAAACGCATTTCATAAGAAGAAGACGAGGTAAATTTTGTCAAGAAGCTTCAATGGGGTTCTGAAAGATTCAGAGGTAAGCAACCTTTCAAATTCTTTTCTTGTGGTAGAGTCAGCCATTATGCTGCCAAATGTCCTCATAAAGATAAATATGAAAATGGAAAGGAATATGCAAAAGAAAATATAAAAAAAGTTCTGAATAGGAGTTACTATATGCATGAAGATAGTGATGGCTTATCCAATAGTGATGAAGATGAAACTGAACAAGATTATAGACTACTCATGGCTTATGACAATGACGATTTTTTGGATGCCTTGGAAGAGGAAGACTTCCTTTAAGAAATCAATAAAATAAAAATATGTTTAGAAGAAAATAATATGATTATAGATACGTTGACACACCAACTCACTGAAAGAAAAAACACAATGAAACTCTAGAATGTGAAATTGTGGGTCTGAGAAAAGAACTTGAGAAGACAAAATCTCTTAACCTTAGATTTTCTAAAGGATCTAAAACTTTAAATGAAATGATCAAAGTTCAGTGTTCTCCTCTGATAAAGACAGGTCTTGGATATACTGAAGAATCATCTCAATCACAGAAGTTGTCAGCCTCCACCAAAAGCTATCTTGATGTAGCAAAGACGAGTGAATAGTATGTCAATCGTGAGCAAAGGCCTAAAAATACTCATCAAGTAAATCATACCCAATTTACTCCAAGGATGAATCTCAGTAGAAACTTCAACCAATAGGTAAAAAGTGGCAAAATATTCTATGATCACAGAAACTTCTTTAATGGGCAATGTTTTTCATGTCATAACTTTGGTCATAAGGTTGCTCAATGTGTTGCTTACAAAACCATCATGACTAGAGAAGCACGAAATCAAAGGGTTGTAACAAGAATTAAGAAAAGTTCCTATTATAACTTTTCTCCTCTTGAAAATGAAGTAGAATGTTTGATTTGTAACAACTTTGGTCATTAATAATTTGAATGTAGGAGAAAATTTCAACCATCACTTCAAAAGGAGAAAATATCATTGAATCCCAAGATATGGAGAAAGAAGGAATCTCAATCGGAAAGATGTGGCATAGATTTGTATTCAGAAGGAAAAGAAAATCAAAGGTACATTAACAATAGATGCTGCAAACACATGATAGTTGATAAAGAGAAACTTCATTCATATAATGCTTTAGAAAAGGAAAAGAATCTCTCATTTGGAAATGACACTAGCTGCCATTAAAGGTAAAGGTTTTATTTTCTTGAAAGAAAAGGTTAAATCTAGAAATGTCATGTATGTAGATGATTTAAAGTATAACCTATTGAGTGTCGGTCAAATGTGTGATCAAGGAAATGAAGTTGTATTTCGATCAAACGAATGTGTGCTTCGTGAGCTTGATACAAGAAATCCTGTAATCAAAGGAACAAGAACTCCAAACAACCTATACATACTCAAAGGGGGACAACAACAATGCTATCTAAGCAGAACAAATGAAAACTGGATATGGCATAGAAGATTGGGACATCTAAGCTTTTCTCAAATAAGAAAAGCATGCAAGATCAAGCCAATTCATGATGTTCCAAATATCAGCATCCCAGAAAATACCATATGCAAACCATGTCAAGTCAGTAAGCAAACCAGAGTTCACTTCAATGAAAAATAAAGATCAAAAATTAAGCCTATGGAATGCATCCATAATGATTTATGTTGTCCAACAAGGAAAAAGTCACCTCATGGAGAAGAATGCTTTATTTTATTTATTGATGATTTTTCCAGGATGTGTTGGATAGGACTATTAAAGCATAAATATGAAGCAAAAAAAAAAAAAAAAATTAAAGTGTTGAAATATTTAGTAGAAAATGAATTAGATCAAAAAATCAAATGTCTCAGATTTGATTGAGGGCGATAATTCATATCAGATGAATTCTTTGACTTTTGTGAACAATATGGAATAGAAAGGAAATTTTTTGTTGCATGAAATCCTCAGGAAAATAGCATGGTGGAAAGAATGAATAGATAAATTCAACAAATGGCTTGAGTGATGGTTGATGAATATGGAACTCTTACAACCTTCTAGGGTGAGGCTATATTTTTTGCCATGATTAATCTCAACAAAGCGAATGTTTTGGTAAATAGTAGTCAAACTCCGTATGAACTTTGGTATGGTAAGCCTCCTACTGTAGAATACTTTAGAGTTTTTGGAAGAAAATGTTTCATCAAAATTACTGATCAAAAACTTGGTAAGTCTGAACCCAGAACAGACGAAGGAATCCTTGTTGGTTATTCATCCAGAAGTAAAGGACACAAATCCTATAGAAAAAGACTTCAGAAAATTGTTGAAAGCATTGATATTGTAATTGATGAAGCATGTAGAAATCTGGAACAAATCAAATCAAGAGAGGAATATGACAATGAGGAAGATGGGAGATTCTTTCCTGCATCAAATCAAAATGATATAGGAGAAGAAACCAATGAAGCACCAGAAGAAGATACAACAGACAGGGAAAAGACTCCATCTAGTTATGTTAAGAAGAATCATCCAGAATCTCAAAGTCTAGGAGAACAAGGGGCCGGGGTATAGACAAGAAGAACCCTTATAGGGACCTCAAGTTATCTAGCATTACTATCCTCCACCAAACCTCAGAATGTAAATGAATCCTGCAAAGATGAATGTTGGGGCAAGGCCATGGATGAAGAACTAGACCAAATTGAAAAGAATGATACTTTGGAATTAGTTCCTAGACCTCATGATAAAAAAGTTATATGAACAAAATGGATATTTAAGAATAAGTTGAATGAAAATGGAGTAGTTATTAGAAGCAAGGCAAGACTTGTTTTTAAAGGTTATGCTCAACAAGAAGGTATATATTTTGAAGAAACTTTTGCACCTATTTCTAGACTTGAAGCCATAAGGATGTTTCTTGCTCTCTTTGGTTTTCAAAAATTCAAAGTATATCAAATGGATGTAAAATTGGCCTTTCTTATTGGAGATTTAGAAGAAGAAACTTATATTGAATAGCTAGAAGGATTCATTCTTGGAAATGATGCAAAACTCGTATGCAAGCTCAAAAATATCTCTATGGTCTAAAATAGGCTCCAAGGGCTTGGTATTACCACCTTGAAAAATAACTACAACAAAAAGGTTTCACAAAAGATTTTGCAGATAGAAATTTATACACAAAGATTGAAAATTATAAACTACTAATTACTGTTGTTTATGTTGATGATATCATCTTTGTTAGAAATGAAGAATCCATGAGTGAGAACTTTTCTTCAGTAATGCAGTAAGAATTCGAAATATCCTTACTTGCTGAACTTACTTATTTTCTTGGGCTACAAGTACAACAAGAAAAATATGGTATCTTTCTTTCACAGACCAAATATCTCAAGAAGATCTTGAAGAAATACAGAATGGAATATTCTAAACCAATATGTGCTTCAATGGTAATACGATGCAGTCTCACTTCGAACGATGAATCCCCAGTAGTAAACCAACAAACTTACATATCTATGATAGGGAGTTTGATTTATCTAATATGTAACCGACCTGATATCATGCATGCGGTAGGAATTGTTGGAAGGTTCCAAGAAAATCCAAAGGAATCACATCTCCAGGCAGTCAAAATAATTTTCAAATATCTTCAAGGAACTCAGGACTTTGAACTATGGTATCCTAAAGATGTAGACCTTACTCTTCATGCATATACAGATGTAGATTGGGTAGGAAATGCTAATGATTAAAAGAGAACTAGTGGAGACGTATTCTATATGGATTCTCGATTAGTGTCATGGATCAGCAAGAAACAAAGTCCGATTACCTTATCTATATCTGAAGCAAAATATGTGGCTATTGCATCTTGCTATACACAACTCCATTATATGATACAAACATTGCAAGACATTCATATCACATGTACTCCAACCATCTCCATTATATGTGATAATACAAGTGCCATTGGTATTTCGAAAAATCCTATCATGCACTCCAAGACCAAGCACATACCCATTAAGTACGATTTTCTACAAGAAAAAGTGCTTCAACAAAAGGTTAAATTGGAGTATGTTCCCTCCAAAGAACATTTTGTTGATATATTGACTAAATTGCTTCCTAGAGAAATATTTGAATATCTCAGACAAAAGCTGGGAGTAGATGTTGCATCATCTTGCCGTTAAAACCAATTTTCAAAGGAGGGTTATTATACGCACATTTCATGAAGTACAGTCACATATACATGCGGGTTTCTGTGGCTAAATGAGTGTATATGTTTTTCTGACGGAAAAACAGTGGGTCAAACTCTGATATGGGTGCTTTGTCTCATAATGATGATTGCAATCTCATGATATGCTTTGTTCATTGATTTTTGTTTGACTGACAAAGATTCCTTGATGAATGATTTGTTAAAAATACATAGGTAGCATAGGTTTATGGGGAGCATTAGCCTTTACACACATTCTACATTGTTGGCATCACAGTTGTTGAGTTCATTTATGGCTTCAGATACTTATATCATTTGTTTCATAAGTCATGTAAAGATCTAGGGTGTGATATCACTTCATCTGTCATGGTCTATATTTGAATGAGTCATATTGGACATATGTTGTAATTTGTATACCCAATTTTCATGGGATGGATGATGTAATAATTTTTGTATTTATGTATAAACAATTGGTGTATCCCCACTTGGTTTGATAGATGAGTCAAATAGGGTGTATCCCCACTTGGTTGGGTGATTGATGTATGTATGAGTCATTGGTCATAGGGAGCTCATACTCAGTTGAGCTATAAAGTCATGTTATTCTCTTGAAACATATCTTTTCTAACTCAACATGTACTTAGGGGGAGCATGTAAAACATAATGTATATCAAATGGGGAGAATAGCTTGGTCTGCCCTTTGCCCTTGATGTCAAAGGGGGAGACTATTTTGGTGCTGCTTGTTATCTCGAATAGTTTCTATAGCGTGTAGTAATAAACATCAACATGGTTACCATCAAGTCCAAAGTGGGAGATTGTTGGCATTATAATACAAGTGTTGTCCTTTATGGCGACTCACTCATAGGCCAATTCACTTTTGATGAAAGGAAACTCACAGTGTAATAAGTCCATTGAGATGTAACAGAGCATTCATACAGAAGAACAGGAAGATGGAACTAAAGTCTACCAATTATAATGAAGAATTTGAAGGAAAAGGATGGTGAAAAGTATTTTAAGATGTATACACAGATCCACATAGTCAAAATAGCGTATACACACTAGTTCACAGATCAAAAACATAGTATATGTATACACGTACTTTCACAAAAAGAAAAGCTCATATACATTGGAAAATCAAGAAATTTCAAGAGGAGACAATACCATGGTTCAATACCATGGTATTAGCCCACAATATTGAGTGGAGTAATGATTATTTAATCTCGTCCAAGGGTACCATGAGCCCTAAGTGGTTTTGGTCTGAGGTATTGAGAAAGGCATAAAACTATATAAGGAAGAGAAGATCATAAGGCCAGGGTCTGCAAGTGAAAATGGTTTTTTAAGGAATACTTCTATTTAAAGTATATTTTATGTTGGAGGGGCTATGTTGGTGATTTGATATGAAATATTGTGTGCACCTTCAATTCAATGTTGGATTAGGATCATGAGACCTGAAATGACTTATCATTAAATGACCTGATATTGGTTGGGCCAGCTCTGATTGTGTCCCTCTCATTAGTTCTTCAAGGGATGATTCTAAAGGATTATAAGAGTTCCATCATGTTTCCGTACTTGGTGTAGAAACATAAATGGATATTAAAAATTGAATACAAAAAATGCATACTAAGAATATTTGATGAAATTAGGTGTTTTTAAAATCATAGATATGTATTGAGACAAAGGTTAACAAAAGGAATTTTGAGGATATTTTTTAATGTCTACCTAAATTAGGAGCATTCCTTAACATCTAAGGAACAAGTGTATTCCATAGGTTTAGTGACTTGAACACTTATAACCTTTGATCATTTGGTAGAAATCCAATAAAATAAAGAGAACAAGCTCAACATGATATCTCACCATTAAAGTTTTCATAAGGTTAATCACGTCTTTCTATGGAACCAAAAAGTAAACATGTTAAGTTCAAAATTACTTGGTTATGTCCTTACAACATTAGTCATGTTTCCAATAATAATTATCTCTATCTAGTCCATTTGGATGGTAAGAAGATACCCTTTCCCATGGGAAAGTTCTAAAATGTTCTATCAATGTAATATTTGATTCCTTCGGATAATTTGTGTAATATAGTAAGTATTTTTGGCCTTTGTTACTTAATTTTTTCATTTTATTAGGTTCAACATTTTATTTTGTTTAAATAAAAGGAAAAAATTCCCACATTACTTGAAATTATATGAGAGTTGATGTTATTGATAGGCTCTTGATACAATTTCATATATCAATGAATAAATTTCTCTCTTTGAAGGAAGAGATAAGATGCATATGTATTTAAATCTCCCTTGCATTTAATATCCATTTGGTGAGAATTTTTTAGGTGTATATTTTTATGGATACTTTTTTATATTTTTCATCCCCTCTCGAGATGATCACATTTCCCAAAGTTGGAGCTGTTTAATACACCTTAAATTCTCTACAGTGTAACCTACATATTTTTACCAAATGTGATCATGATTTTGAGTCAAAATTCTCATGATTGATGTATTATTGGGCCATGATGGGATTATTGATATAAAATTGTCTCCCTTGTTGGTAATCCAAACCCTTTTTGGTAGTCATTCATGGCCCATCCTCATATTTCTCATTTTAAGGTACTTGTCTTTATGTCTACATCTAATGTAATACCCATCCCTTTTCTACTACATTATTTTAAAACTAAGTTAATTTAAAGCTAGGTGTGATATCCTGCCTTGTGTGTTCAATGTTTGTAAACCTAATCTAAGGAAAGCTAGGTTTGATACCCTCCTTTTTGGGTCAAACTATTCTACACCTAAGCGGAGGAAAGCTAGGTGATATGTAATATGAAAAGAAAATGTATTATTAAATAAATTAATAAAATAAATCACTTGGAGGGTGGAGCACCAAGAGAGAGGAGACGTTTTCCAAATCCCATGAAGAATGAGATAGAGATGAATCTTTCATGATAATCTTATAGATGTGATTCTAGATAATCTTGGATGGATTGGATATCCATCACATGGATGGGAGATAAAGATCCATCAGACATAAAAGCTTTGCGGGAGATAAGGGAAAGCTTTGATGTGGAAAAGCATCGTGGGAGATAAAGATGATATTTTTCGGATAAGACCTGGGAAAATGGAAAAATCTACAAAGTGGGACGCCACTAATGGTAACTAAATCATGAAAGAGGGTATTAAATACCCACTGCATTGATTAATTGAGAACAGTTGATCCTTTCCAAGATCTTTAGCTCGGGGGGAACTAGAGGCGATTCATGGCTAGGTGGTGGTGATCCTCCCTCAAAGCAAGGTTTTAGTTGGTGTCAAAGCATGGGATGTTTGTATGATGATTCTTACTCTTTCTGTTTAGTCTTTTATGAGAAGATTTAAGTTTCCTTGACATGAATGAATGAATTAAATGAGACGATTATGAGTAGATTATAGGTGTTTTTCCTTCATTCTGATCTAAGTCACTTGCATGAAATATGTTTTATCTTAATTGTTACTTTATTATGGAGATAATGGTTTTCATTATGGATGTTTCATTCTAGTGTGAAGTTAGCAGTATAAGTGTATGAAGTAACTAACAATACTTATACCCATGAGCTATCTGATTCATGATAGAAATTGCATTTGCCAATTATAAGTAGATTGTCGGTGTTAATGACTTTTATGATAATGTATTATAACTGTGACTCCTTTTATATCCAAGAGTAGAGTTCATAGTGGAAGCATAATACGTGGTTGTAAATATTAATGGTGTTTAAGAGGAGATCACATATGAATATGTGAGATAGCTATGAAATCTACATCTTACATTTTAATAAGAAATATAGTCTGCCTGTAATGTTATGTGATAAAATGAAATACTTATTCATGCGGAACAATTGTATAATTAATGCTTAATACTCCTCACTATATGGAAAATGGTTCAAGTCATATCTATTGCATGTCTAAGACTACCTCCTTTTAGGCTAGCCTGGCTAGATATGCATGTGAGTGAAGGGTTGGTCAATAACATACTCGCTATGTGAAGAGGACTATGATCATGAAACACACCCATAGTAATTACAGTGAACTTCAATTAAATTCCATTAATTCTTGTGGAGATTAACCTAAGAGTTTCATAGGATGCATGCTATGATTATTTTTAATCGTTGGTCATATAAAATAGACATGTTAATCAATCTAAAGATCCATATAATAAAACTAGTAAAACAATTACGAAGGTATTTGTACATTGCCCTAATAGTAATATGGTTGAGGAAATTTTAGAAAACAAGATCTGCAAGGAGGGGTAAAAATTTAACTGTGAATGAACCCAAAATTTACATTTATGGGTCCCAAAGGCTATATTCTTTGGTAAGCTAAGGAGGTTCGTTACAAATGGTATCACAACAATCAAATTCAAACCTTGTGGCCTATGGACCAATACACCTCCATAGGATATGGACAAGTTTAAGCATGAATTTTTCCTCATTGCTACAAACTTTTCCAAGGAGTTCTCGTATAAGTGTTAAATATGGACTCCTTAAGATTAATCTAAGTACTAAAAATGTTAAAACCATATGTACAGATCTGGTTGCATGCAACATTTATGTCTGTCATAAATACAAATTCAAACATTGAAACAACATATATATATATATATGTTGACTGCGAAAGGGTTTGATTATAAAAAAAACGAAAATTAAACTTTAAAAGAGTGTGCAAACTTTTTTGCAAATAAAGTTAATAATAATGGTCCACTTTGGGTCTATGATATTGCCATAGTGTTTAAAGGAAACCTTTAAACACCACACTAATCAAATGACTTGGTCACTCGTTTAACTTAAGGTGTTCATTGATGGACACAGGTAGTTCGATATGTGTCATAGTGTGAATTGTTTCCATGTGAAACCAAATTGTTTATGGCAGGTTATTTCCTAATACCTTGTTGATTCATGATTGGAACAAATGACATTTAACCATACAAAATTGGTTGAACCCTAATTTTGTCCATATAGGAAAAATTTACAAGATCCACTTACAAATGCACCCATGTTCTTAGGAATTGTATTAAAAATATGGCTACCCATAATTATATGTGTGTGCATGATCCCTAACTGACAGAGGTAGTTGTTAACCCTGAAGCTGACCAAAACTCAGTACCAACCACCACTTCATCACCTATGCTCTATCTGTATGGCCTATCTCCACATAAGAGGTTTAATATTCTGCAAATCTAAGGACTCAACTTTGGTTAAATTTTCAAGCACCAACCAATCCCAATCTCCATATGCAAGATCAAAAAAGGTTAACCACATGCACATTGAGAGAGTGCTCATACATGGAACACCAAGGGAAGAAAAGTATTTATTTATTGTCCATGAAGCCCGAGAGCCACTTATGCCCATGAGGCGTGTAAAGGGGATTATCGAGGTAATTAGGTACAGTTATATGTAGATAAGAATTACCCTTGGACAATTTCCACACCACAACCACAAGTCAAGAACCAACACGAAGCCCATAATCAAGCCTCAAGGGGTTGAGTGCCAAGCCAAGCTAAGGGGAGAGGATAACATATGATGTCAATGGTTGATGCAGTAGGTAGTGTTTTCCTTAGGTAGCAGTGGGTAATGAATCATTGGGTAGTGTGCAAGGTTTTTGTACAAGCCAAGCTAACAAGTGGATGTGGTAAACGAAGCCTCGAATAGACCATTAATGGTGGATTTACCTAGTGAGGGAGACGAAGTTGTGTGGTTGGAAAATCCATTCCACCAGATAATGGTGTTACAATGAATTGACAGTATTAGTTCTGGCACTTGCAGTACCTGAACCCTCATTGATGGCTAAAGAATTAGAAAAAGATGTGAAAGCAACATTGTTGCTATACACCTCTGATGCTCGCCTTCGTTGGTTGTAGCTTTTAGAAATAACAATAGAAAAGTTCTGAACGAATGTTTCCATTTTATTTACAACCTTCGTATCTATCTTATACCAGAAAGTAATTATGGGATTTAGTGAAACTCTTCTCGGCAAGCCAGAATTTTGGGTTACAGTTATTGGAAAAACATATCTCTGTAAGGGATAAGATTACTATTTTTTCTGAAGCTGTTAAATCATGGAATTGAAGGTTGTTTTGAAGAAGGGACCGACGAAGGACTGAAGAAAATTTGAAGCAAGTTGTTTCCACTACGCATTACGGATAAGAGTTACCATCAACATGGATGTGTTTGGAATGATTTTGTTACATGAAAGGTTCCAAAAATTTGTAAGTGATGTTTCTATCATAAGACCGCTATTTCAACTTACTGCTTTCGACCAATTTCACCACTGTTGAGGAGAGATAACAAAGTTGAACCATGGCTATTTATTTTTGGAACGAGTGAAAATCCACTAATTGAAAACATGGGATAATGATTATCCACCCCCTTCAGTTGATTAGTTTACCTATCTTATCCATATTTAGAAAAGCCTTCTTTATTTTGCCTATAACTATGACTGCCAATAATGAATTTCTAAACATGATTCACTGAGCACAAAATAGGATGACATTGTTGCATATTTTCTCCAGGAATCTTAGAACTATGGGGAATGAAATCACGAAGGCAAAAAGTGAGGTTACTCAAAGGCTCTTTTGTTAAGGAAAATTTTGTGGACTCCACTGTTTATTAAAATGGCTAGACCATACCAATTATTGTAAGTGAATTTGTATCTAGTCATTGGTTGTTGCATGGATTCAATGAGGGCGTAATTATTAAATTAATGGCATTGATATGATGTTAAGATCCCGTACCTAGTTGTTTTTTTATTGAGTTCAAATGCAATGATTGTTGTAATGATTGATTTGATTTCGAATAATATGTTATTTTATGGTCGATCTATAACTGATCTAGTGCACAAAATCATGTTCGATATGCAAGAATCTCATTATTCTACACCCTTTGTCTTCAAATTCCCATTGCATCTTTGTTCTTGAATATTTGAGCGTATGGTCTAGGCTGTTTGATTTAATTTCTTTTTAAATATGGATATTCAATTGGAGGATGCCCAATAATTTTTCTCAGTGGTTGCTTCTAAAATGGTGTTTGTGGTTGCTTCTGAATACAACAATGCAAGAATGCAAGGATTGGCAATGGGGAGAAAGAGCAACAAGACTATCCACATTCAACATTTTGCATGCAGCATGTAGAGATGTTAAAAAGAAAAGAAAAATAGTTGTTATTTTTCCACATTTATATCAAGATCACATAGGCTAGATAGATATACTAATATTATGTAGAAATTTGTTAGTAATGAAATTTTAAGACAAATACATGTAGAATCTTCAAAGATTTGATAGGTAGGCTAGCAAGAAGGTACTTTTGTGTGCACCAACTAATATATGAGTAGATTGTGGAATCTCTTAATCACTGTAAGAATGAATTGCACATGTAGTATGCACATGGTTGTTGAAATTCCTACTAGTGTTTAATATGAATGTTTCTTAAATATTGAAATTAATCTTAGTAGACAATTGGCTTAGTCAACGGTGAACATTACTAAACCGTTGAGTTAACACTCTTCACAAAATTATAGTTGTTAGTCATTTTACGATGAGACTATAGATATTATTGTCGAGTCATCATGTTCTATCTATAGCCACAATAGTTGTATTTCAGTTATTGATTTTAAAGTACACTTTGTCATGCTATAGCATGAAAGGCCTTATTTATTGGCATGCTAAATCATTTCACTCAATGAAATGGCATAAATAAGAGTATCTATGGATTGTAACTTTTAATAAGGCTTCATTTCTAAATATGAATGATGTTTCCTCTAAAATTCAAAACTAGTTCAGTTGACGCAATGCCTTCAATGATCTATCTCCCCTCTAGTGGTTTACAGTAAGTGGTGGGCTCACATGAGAAATACTCACATTAGCATGATGAATGAATTCTTTTGTTTCTTGTATATTAGCATTTCAATGTACAATTATGGATGATCTATGTGTAACGAGTTTGATGAGGGACAGTTAAGGGTAGAGTATTGTTGTTGCTACAGCTACCAACATGCTGCTCTTGTCCTCCTAGTGGAGGAAATCGTAGTCGTCCAAGGGACGGAGGTAGCTCGTACATGACATATTGGATGGAAAATGTAGTCTACAATGTTTGTTGAGAGGATGGGTTGGTGCAACATCAACGGGCTCTGGAGCTGACCTCTCTAAACACAATTGAAGAGAGAAACAAGACTTTGACATAATCAGACATTAACATTCTGTTGCAAGGCCATTATGTGTTGATTTATGTGTTAACCATGATATATGTTTATTTCTACTAAGATATATATATATATATATGTGTGTGTGTGTGTGTGTGTGTGTGTGTGTGTGTGTGTTGTTCAACGAGTTCATTCTAATAGCTATGAAAAAAATAACAGTAAATAAATAAGGAATTGATTATAATTGAACACTGGAAATAAAGATAAAGACCAAATTATATATATATATATTATATAAATATATAATATATATATTATATTAAATGTGATGGTAAGGATTTCCATGAATAATCATAATTAGGACTACATGCAAGTGCATGGGATTAAAAAATTTAATCTTATTAAAGTCACCCAAAATATTCTTCTGGAAAATTAAAGCCAAGAATGAAATAAATTATTCTAAGAGGTGGATAGCATTGATGAAGTTAATGATATAGTCCTCATGTTATCACAACTATAGTACAAATAAATGGACACGCATACAAGTGTTATAAAGGGAATTGACTAAATAAAAGGATAATTGTATAAAAGAAGAAATGTTAAACCCTCATAAGGGTTATGCAATGAAAAACGTTTTCATGAAGAGTGAAAAGAATATAAAGAGCATGCATCTCTACTGTATCAAATAGTAGATTTAATGGTATGTGGCATAGTAGGTAACTGTTATTGCTTGGGCCATAGAGTTATTCCATTCATTAGAGCTATCTCACTCATGATAGCATCTTCATGGACGATGATGTATAAGAAGAAATATTTATATTTTGAACATATATGGATGGGTGAGACCTCTTTTTCAAAACTTGACCATTACTATGCTTAGTATGGAACATAGTATGCTTCTAGCGGATAACTAGATAAATATTTATATATTAAATCACTATGTATAATGATTTTCATAAATAAACAAGGCCAATTCTAGTTTATCTTCGCAAGATGATTTTTCATGTAAATCTCCACATTAGTAATATTTCAGCATGTGGGTTATAGTTTCGGAAGTAAAGGTAAAATGCATATATGCATGATAGCAACTAGAGGAAAATGTGGGCAAAATTGGTATTATGAATAATGAAGAGAAATTAGAAATTTTTTGCTTAAAACCTCTAACACAAACCATAACATGTACCGATTAAGGAACCATGTGGAAAACTATATTAGTAAGAGATTTAAATAAGGATTGGTAAGTAAAAACAAATCTCACCTAATACATGAAAGGAGGATTAGGTAATGGAGGAAGTCCATGGTCATATGTGGATTTAATTATTGTATATATGATGATGATGATGATGATGATGATGATGATGATGATGATGATGATGATGATAATAGTGGTTAACGTCCACTGAGACCAAATTGGTCTATCAGACCTATAATTTTCTTAGTTTTTAATTGTTTGGATCCTTGTCTTTCTTGGCGAGATTGATGATGTAGCTTTCTTTTGTTTCTCTATGGTCTTTAAAATTCCTTTATCTTGCATCTCCTTCATCTCTCCTGGTTCTTGGGACATTGGTGTCTTAACTTTCTGATCTATTGTGTTCGTCCTATTGAAGATAGATGGAGAAGAAGTTTGGTCTAGGAGATCTACTTTGCTGCTAAATGAAGATTTATTTTGTGCGGTATTCGAATCCTCATAACGGTTGATGCGTGAGGAGTTGTCGAGTTCACTTTTTTGTTGTTGAGTGGGGCTTTCTCCCTGCTTGCCTTGAGAGTTGTTTCTTTCTTGCTCGATTTCTTGTGATTCAGAGTTTTCTCTATAGTATTCTTCTTTGATAACAGTGTAGTGTTCTTTTGTGCTCCTTCCCACCAAGTAGATTTGTGGTGGTTTTCTCTAGCATAATTTTTCTGGAAGGTTTTTGGGAAATTTTTGGCTGGATGGCCCATCTCAAAGCAGGATCGACATCTAAAGAGGACACTTTCATAATCGAGTTTCTAGTTCCACACATAGTCTTTACTTGTTAGGTTCATCTCAGCTAAGAATACAATGCTGAAGTCCATTTCCACACAAATTCATGCATAGGTGGCTCTGGCATATTCCTCTATTTCTGGGCACCTGCATTAAAATTTCCCAATTGCATTTCCAATGGCTTTTAGCGAGGAGAGATTCCAGAGATGCAAGGGTAGTCTTGGTAATCTCACCCAAACTCGTGCTGAGGTTATGAATGCTATTGAGGGATCGAATGATGGGTTCCATGGCTTCACGAATAGGCCTGAGTTTTCCCAAAACCAAGGGCCGAAATCAAGAGTACATTGTCTTCTTTCAGGATTTTCAAAATATACTATAAAAAAACCCCTAACACAGGGGTAGATATTAATTTCATCAGAAATGATAGACTTCCGTACCTCCAAGATCCAATTGTGGAGAGCTGTCAGTCACGGCCAAAAACTATTGAACAAGTAGATTAGGGCACTTTTGTAAAACTTCAAAGCCTCATCGAGTGAGGCCTTAACCACCTGGATAGTGGGAGCTGGAGCTTCATTGATGATATGGGTAGGAGCTTACCCTCTAGAAGCGGATGGAACTGAGCTAGCAACTATTTTCGCGAAGCTGGAAGCCATATTTTCCAGTACAAAGCCAAGATCCAGCCACAAAAAAAAAAATAAAAAAAATAAAAAAAAAAATTATTAGATCTGGATCTAGCCATAGAATATTATATCTAAAACCCACACGCAAAGAAATAAGGCAGAAGATTATATCTAGATCTAGATCTGGCCATAGAAAATAAGATCTAAAACCCAGCAGTAGAGTCTCAGTAAGCCATTTAATATACAAGAAACTCTATGGAGAGTGTTGTAGATCACAATCTATGAAAACATACCTAGAGCCGTAGATTCGCTTAGACCCTGGAGTCGTAGCTGTAGAAAGCCCTGAGCCGCAGAAAGACGTATGGAGAGTAAATAATCTCTACTCGGCTTTTACGGAGGTGTGAATAAATGTTTACATATATCTTCTCCTCAGTCCCAAAAAGACCTCGAGCCGCAGAGTACTGAGCTATTTACTGAGCTATGGAGAGTAAATAATCGACTTTTACAGAGGTGTAAATAAATGTTTACAGATATCTCCTCTAGAGTCGTACAGAACTGGACCTGCAGAGACTCGAGCCACAACCGCAAAAAGAAAAATGTAAAAAATGTTAATAGAAATTGAAATTGACCACAGCCGAAGAGAACTGGAGCCGCAACCACAGAGACCTGGAACTGCAGAGACCGGGAAACCTGGAGCCACAACCACAGAGACCTGGAGCCACCAAGGGACAGTTTTACATATTGTTACCATTAAGTAGTCATTAAGATAAACATGTTGAAGAGGAACATCCTTCATATCCGTGCATATTAATGAATTATATGAATTACCATTCAATCACATGTATTTTTAGTATTATAGACTTCTAAGAATATTTTAGGATGTTCTTGATGTTAGGCATCCACATAAGAAAGATTCTTGAAATTAAATCAAGATATATATGCATATGTTGTTATATTCTAATAGTGAATAGGAAAAGTATGCATAACTATGTTAGAAGTGAGGATGGATAAGAAAAATTGAATGTTATAGTAAAATATTATATAACTATACAAATTCTGGTTCAAATTAATCCTTTGATTAATGCATCTGTTTACAATGTGAATTATTCTTCGGTTGGAAGAAAGTATGCTTAAGGGGAAATTTAACTTAAATAGATTTCCAAGACATATGGATATTCAATGGATATGAATAATGGAACATATAAGTATTCTTGAGTACAAAACATGGTAATAAGTAACACAAATGGTATGAACCATTGGGTCAATTAAATGATATTTAACAATCTGTTAAACAATATTGATATCATAATTTGTACCAAGCAATTTTGAGAAGGCCTTTTATTGGATTGTATTAATGAGGTGTCTCGACAACATAAGGAAATGTTGTGTAATTCAAACAAGAATTTATCAAGTAGATAACTCATCTTTTGGTAAAGGGTGATTTAATGTTAAGGATGAGCTAACATGTAAATACCCTGAGAATCATAAACACTTACAACTACAAGGAGTATAGGATTGAAAGTAGAAAAAAAAACTTCCATGCATAACTACACTAAAATATTGCATGGCGAACAGGTTCTTGAGGCACAAAGAGGGCAAAAGTAAAACATATGAGGTAAATTAATAGCTATAAGTTAATAGTCTTCTTTAGAACACTAAGGCGAAGGTATGATTAAGATGAAAATATACATGAATCCAATAAAATGTGACTGATATTGTAACCACATGAGATCTAGAATTTATTTACATATGACATAAAAACTTTATTAATTACAAAGATGAACCATGATAAATGAAAGTTGGTATGATACTAACATGGAAAAAAAATTTGGATATAGTTTATGTCATGCAGGTGATACCATGAGGATGGTATTATAGGTTGTACCATAGTTGGACTATGGACAACAGTACATATGGTATTGTATGACTACATATGCTACAAGGTTGAAAAAATAAATGTGTATTGGTGTGTATAACATAACTTGTGTGGAGTTATGCAGTAGTCATTTGATGGATTTATGGCTAGGTAAACAATCTCGGAGTTTACCTAGAAGAAGGAAAGTAAGTTTGGTATAAGTAACTATTGTTGGGTTGCTTTATATTCTTTGCATGACTAGCTCCCCTAGTTAACTAGGGTGTTAGAGGGGGGTTGAAGCCCCCGCTTTGTTGCACTGATTGTGCAGCAGAGGGGTAACAAGGGGCAGCAACTCCCTCATCCAGGGGGTTTGAGGGGGGTAGGTATCCCCCCTCTATGAGGTCCGGAGTAGCACCTTGATAAAAATTTTCTGGACTCTATATTATGTGGGGCGAACCTACTTATGGTTTTGTGGATGATTTTCGTGCATGGTTTTGGGCACGATGGTTTTTGGTCCGTGGTATTGGATGCTTCGGCATGTATATATATGTACCGTAACATTGAAAGAAAAAATGAAAAAATCAATCTGGTAGTCCTGGTTTTGGGATCCAAGGGAAAATATTTGTGTATATGTGTTTTATGTGTTATGCTCTTGCATTCTTTATTTTTTGTGTTTTAGAATTAGTATGCAAGTAATTTTTGTATGGGGTTAAAACCTACAACTACAGTTAATCACAGTTTGATTATGATGAATATATGTATATGAATATAATTGTGATATGAAATAATCTTTTATGATCTTACAAGCATATTAATGTGGAAAATATGTTAATTGATGTATTATATGCAGAGAAAATGCAAGAAGAAGGTGCTCGACAAGAACAAAAAGGCTTGAAAGAATGCAAGCAGAGAAAATTCATTCTTCAGATAAAATAAATGATAAGAAATAGTTGCTTTAATACTATTAAGTAACAGATTATGATATTTATCATAGTTAAACTTTGTATCGATAAATTTTCACAAATGGTTTGAAAAAAATGTGTGACAGGTAGTTATGGAAGGAGATACGCTGGGAGAACTCCTTGAGACCGATGTAGCTATGGAAGTATAAATGTTGGGAGCACTCCTTGTGACTCATGTACATCAGAGAAACAAATTTGCATCAGATGGCAGAGCCATGAGAAATGCTGATTCAGAAACCATGTACCTGTGAATGAGACAATGATGCAATGATACATCAAAGACCGTGTACAATTTAAGGGACGAAGTATGTAACACCCTCCCTTGTGTACTACATTATTGTAAACTTATGCTATATGAAAGCTAGGTGTGATATCCTCCCTTGTGTTCTAAATGTTTGTAAACTTAAGCCGAGGAAAGATAGGTTTGATACCCTCCTTTGTGGGTTAAACTATTCTACACCTAAGCTGAGGAAAGCTAGGTGATATGTAATATGAAAAACAACTGTATTATTAAATAAATTAATAAAATAAATCACTTGGACGGTGGAGCACCGAGAAAGAGGAGATGCTTGCCAAATCCCATGAAGAGTGGGATAAAGATGAATCTTTCATGATAAGCTTCTAGATGTGATTCTAGATAAGCTTGGATGGATTCGATATCCATTGAATGGATGGGAGACAATTATAAAGATCCATCAGACATAAAATCTTTGTGGGAGATAAAGGAAAGATTTCATGTGGAAAAGCATTGTGGGAGATATGCATTGTGGGAGATAAAGACGAGATTTTCCAGATAAGACCGAGGAAAATGGAAAAATTGATAAACCAGGATACCACTAATGGTAACTAAATCATGAAAGAAGGTATTAAATACCCACTAGATTGATCAATCGAGGACAATTGATCCTTGGCAAGATCTTCAGCTTGGGGGGAATCAGAGGTGATTCATGGCTGGCTGATGGTGCTCCTCCCTCCAAGCGAGGTTTTAGTTGGTTTCAGATGCGTGGGATGTTCGTATCATGATTATTACTCTTTCTCTACTATATTTTTAGTTTTTCTGTGAAAAGATTTAAGTTTCCTGGCCATGAATGAATGAATTAAATGAGATGATTATGAGTAAATTAGTGGTGTTTTTCCTTCATTTTGATCTAAGTCACTTGCATGAAATATGTTTTATCTTCAATATGCATGTTGCATTCTAGTGTGAAGTTAGCAGTATAAGTGTATGAAGTGACTGGCATTATTTATACCCATGAGCTATTTGATTCATGATAGAAATTGCATAAGTCAGTTATAAGTAGATTACGAGTGTTAATGACTTTTATGATAATGTATTATACCTGTGACTCCTTTTATATCCAAGAGTAGAGTTCATAGTGGAAGCATAATATGTGGTTGTAAATACTAATGGTGTTTAAGAGGAGATCACATATGAATATGTGAGACAGCTACGAAATCTACATCTTACATTTTAATAAGAAATATTGTCTTCTTATAATGTTATGTGATATATTAAATACTTATGTGTGCATAAAAATCATAGAATTAATGCTTAATACTCCTCAGTGTATGGCCAATGGTTTAAGTTATCTCTGTTGCATGTCCAAGACTACCTCCTTTTGGGCTAGTGCAACTAGATATGCATGTGAATGAAGAGTTGGTCAGTAACATACTCACTATGTGCAGAGGGCTATGATCATGAAACACACCCATACAAATTACAATAAACTTGACTTAATTTCCATTGATGCTTGTGGGGATTAACCCAAGAGTTTCATCGAATGCATGCTATTATTAGTTTTAATGGTTGTTCATATACAATAGACATGTTAATGAATCTAAGGTTCCATACAATAGAACCAGTAAAAAAATTAGACAGAAATTTGTACATTGTCCTAATAGTAATATGGCTGAGGAAATTTGAGAAGACAAGCTCTGAAAGGAGGGGTAAAGCTTTAATTCTGAACGAACCCAAAATTTTAAATTTATGGGTCCTAAAGCTAAATTCTTGGGTAAGCTAAGGAGGTTCGTTACATCTAACTACATGTTTATGGTAGTAACACAACACAAATAAGAATTTAAGTATTTGATAGATATTTAAGCATATTGAGGTGGATCTAATAGAAAATATGATCTACCATAACCCAAGCTACTCACTTTTTTATATGATATGCAAATGTGTTTCTCTCAATAAAAAAAGCTACCATATTGATGGTTTAGCACGCCTATTTTCTACCCCATTTGGAACCCTTACCACACACACACACACACAAATACATAGGAGCTATTAAGGATGATGTTATTCTCATTCATGTTCAATGGGTGTTCTTTCCAATCACACTATGATAGGCCATGGGTCTCTACCCCATGATTTAGTGAATCGAAAATGTCTTGAACTACGAAAGGGCAGATACAATTCCTTCTCTTCACTTTAGGTTTTCTTCTTCACAAAGAAGAACTTGAATACCATTAAGGAAAAATGGTTAATTGATAAGTTCACTAGCCATGGGCTTGTTATATCTTTGATTTAGACTTGATCTCTAAAAATTGGGCACATCATGAACCCACTAGTATTTTATAGCATGGTAAAAGTTATTACGCTTTTATTTTTAATAGTAAGGAGGATAGGTTTCATGGGCTCTAGGGGAATTTTTTAACCCAATGGACTCTTTACTTGATTCAAAAAATTAATTTTTTTCATATGTTTGAATTAGATTTCTTCATATTCCCCTCTTTTGTGGGGGTGATGGCATTTTTAAATCCATTGGAGATAAATTAGGACACTATATTACTTCTTAATAGGTAAAGGAGAATAACTTCTCATATGCAAGAATTTTAGTTCAAACGAATTTTGCAAAGGGACACTATGAGGTGCTTCAATGTAATGTGTATGGTTGGAGCCATCTTCCTTGGATCATGAGAAGGTCTCATTTAAATGTAATTCTTTCCATGAGTATGGGAACTTTGTGAAAAATTGTCGTAAGGCTCTAGTATCTCAACCTCTTTTTATCCCATTTCCATTTTCTAAATCTAATGATAAGCAAATATCATTCAAACAAGTTTCAATAAATCATAAGAATCAATTCTTTAAGAGGTCTCATCCTGCCAAGAGGTTTGAATGTCAATAGCCCTCTTCGTAGAGGAATCAATTTGGAGCTTTATAATCTTTGAGGGCTAAAAATGAGGCTAGAGAATCCCAATCTCATCTAGCTCACCATTCTAATAAGCCAATTATAAATCAAGTGCACTGGAAGACCATCATTACTGTGTAGAGAAATAGGTTTATAAGGAAAATTCAGTCTGAGTTTCCATCCATGTTTTTTCTGAAATTCTAAAATTCAAACCACTTTTTTCTCCTCGAATAACATGAAGTTAAAAAGAAGGCAGAAAAAAAATCACCATATTAGTTGCAAACATACCTTTTCCTCCCTTGTATCTTATGGGAAGTTAGTCTTGTTCAAATCTTAGAAATATTTTGTATTTGGATTGCATCTTGCAAATCATTTATAAGAATATTCTCCCATAATAATGAAGTGGTAGGTTAACATTCATTAAAGTTAATGTTAAATATCAACTAAAGAAATCTTTTTCATAACATTTGTTCGAATATACTTTAGTTACTTATGATCTTTAAACCCTAATTATAAAGAGATTCTGGTGAGAAGAAATTGTGAAAATAAAAGATGTCCCAAAAAGAATCTAGTTAGGAAAGATAAAGAATCTGAAATCAAATGTCTGCTTGACTATATGGTGATAGCCAAATCGATTAAATGGACCCCAACATTTAGATTTGTCTAGTATAACAAAACATTTCAAGACGTGGACATGGAAATTCGGCTCTTTCTTAAGATATCTTCTGTCTAGTGCGTGAAACCCAATGATCCATTCACTCATTAGCATTATCAATTTCCCACCCTCAACTACTTGGCGATGGAGGAGCACATAAATGGAGGAGCACATAAATAAGAAGGCGAGGCATGAAAACATAAAAGATGAGATGTACTCATTGCTGGGAGTTTGCAGTTTCTCCCATGAAAACCAACCTCATCCTCAAGAAGAAGAGGAAGCGACAACAGAGAGAGTGTCCTCATCGATCGATTATTTCCAAAGCCTATGAAGGTGAGAGTGGTGTGGTGACAAAGACAATAGAAAGCTTCCAAATATTTTTGGGGAGTATTTAACTACATTGTTAGTAATTTTCTCATAGTCTGTGACACAGTATTTGTAGTTTATAGTGACTACTATCTTGTTCCATTGCGACTCTATGGAGAAATGTCGCCACTTGCATCTATACCAGCAAGGGAATATCCAAAAGAAAGAGAATTCTTTTGAGAAAAACCAAATGAAGCTTGGGATATTGATGTTCCAAATTGCATAGGCATGTTTTATGATAAGAATGAGAGAGTATTCAAGTCTTTTGAATTGAGAGATTACATTGAATTGTTTAGAATTCCCGGTCCAAGTGACGATTGTTTAAACTCATAGTTCAGCATTGGAAGTCTACGAAATGGGGCCATGTTGATAATGATTGACACTAATAACATAGATAAAATGAAGGAAGTTTTATTGAAAATTTATTCCAAAGTGACTGGAGAACTTTGAAAGGAAATTTCCATACCTTTCCTCTCCACGACATAGTATTAACTTTGTGCACTTATGTGGCCCTGATAGAATAGTTGTTCAACACAGGATTTAGAGATGCGGGTCATGGATATATCTTCTGGAATTTGTCAAATAATAAAATCAACTGACCTATGTGTTACAAAAGAATTGTTTTATTGTGCATCACTACAAAAATAAGGGTTCATGTTTGTGATTTACAAGGTGAGATTGTGATTACATTTGAGGACTATCGCGCGTTTGATATGAAATTTTTCACAAGTTTGTACATTACAACCAAAGAGGATATTTTGATTTATATTTGCAGTTTCAGACGATATCCTGAGTTTGTCAATATTAGTAGCATTCTCACAGGAAACATGTTGGGAAAGATTACAACTAATGCTCCAAATTGTGTTTCTGAGTTGAGAGGCATGGCCTTCCAACATATTCCCATGAGGGCATTCACATACGATGAAAGGACTCGTGATATTATGTTAGGAAATACTAAGAGAATAAATTGTGTCATGACCTGGCGAATGAATGTAGAGCAATTATTTTTCCTATAGAGGATGAAGATGATGATGACGACGACCGAGAAGCCTTGTCAATTTTAAAACATGGAGTAGACGAGGAGAACCAGGACCAGGAAGCCTTGCCAATATCAGAAGATGGAGTAGACGAGGAGGATCTCCCAATCTGAAGAGATGATCAAATCTGAAGAGATGATCATGGATGAGAACGCACGACAATATGCTGCAACTCAACCTAAATTAGTATAAGCAATTCACACTTTTATCAAACATTGTAACAAAGAGTTGACAATTTTTTTATTGATTAATTATGAATGCGTTTATCTGAATATCAGTTTATTAATTCCTAAATTATATACATATATAACAAATATATATATAATAATAGTTAGTATATTATGAGTTTATTTTCTAATATGAAAAAGTTATGTTTTCGAGTTTTTAATTTAATTAAAAGAATTATTTAATTAAATTAAAATAATTATAAGTTTGTGGGAGTTTTAGTTAGTGATTTCTATGGTAATAAAAGGGTTATTCAGTGAGATTTAGTCAAATTTTTGAATCAGTCAACGAGTCAACCATATTGATAATTAAATTATTCAATGAATATATATTTTAAAATTAGAAATTTCACAATTTAATTAGTTAATCTAATATGATAATTTTAATTATTAAATGATTAGTTTCTTTTGAACTAATGGAAGTGAAAATAAAATATATCTATCAATTTTATTAAAAATAATATTATCTATATATAAGTATGGTCCTTTTGAATATGTGATATGATAAATAATGATAAATGAAAATTATTTACAGAGTTTTTTTCAAAACATGTGTTTTTTAAGAGATTTTTATAAGAAAAAATTATAACCAAACTAATTAAAATAAAAATATGGACTTCTTATTATTACTTATTGGAATATAATATATTATTTATTGTGGTTGTAAGTGGGGTTATGATTGCTTAAGCTTTTAGGTGCGGAGCACTAAAAGAATGAGTTATTTCACTCTTTGCTTTGTTTTGGTTTGTTTTGGACCAATGGATTTTCACTTCATTGTAATTTAATGTAGGTTAATAGATTAGGGTTTTGAATGGTATAAAATTCTATGCATTGTATTGTAAATTGTGAAGTGATAAAATGAGAAAGTTAGAGGTGTGATTCCAAGATTTGTTGGTTTGCAATTAATGGTTCCTTGTTAAGGTTTGTTGGTTTACTTTGTTCATGATGTATGCATTTGCTATGATAGTTTTCTCTCTATGTATGTGTTCACTTTAAAATTTAAAACTTATACCACTTAATTGAAAACTAAAGCAGGAGGAGCTCTCTCAGAGAATAATAGGAAAAGATAGAAAATCCAAAAGTGATTAATAACTCAAAATCTCAAAATTTAAAGGTAAATTTAACATCACTCCTCTCATATCTTCCTGCATTAGAAGTGAATTCATTGCTCTAACCATTGGGAAAGCAACAACTATAGGAGAGGAGACACTGTACGTATAGCAGGGAAGACAAAAGGTATCCTAAAATTACTTAAAACATGAATCAATACAACTTATAACTCACCCAAAGGTGACACAAAGATGTCAAGGTTTAGTGTGTTTGTGTGTGTATGTATATATATATATATATATAGAAAGAGAATAAGATATTATAAGGAGCTGATCAATCATATTCTAGAAGATAAAGTATCTCTCCAACTACTAACATGAAAAAGATCATCATTACTAAAACATGCTCCATAGTAAAACAAAATGTTTGATAGTTCTTAAAATCTCACGTGTTCAAAGAAAGAAATTGCATACTTAATCCAATATCTTTTTAGGATATGCACAACAAATGTATTATAAAGACATCACAATTTTTTTTTGGTCAAATGCAACATAAAGGCATCAAACCAAATAACCTTATCTTTTCTAATGACTCAAGTCCATGTGCCATGGAATGACTCAAGTCCATGTGCCATGAAATAGGAAAAGACCATTCATGCATACACAATTAAAACTAGGTTTATTAAAACTAGATTTGAACTTGAATTTGACTTCTGAGTGTGAAATGCTTGATAGAGACCAAAAACAAAATTGTAGACAAAGGTTAGTTGATTCTAACCTAAAAAATCAACTTAAATTATTATAAATGAATCATCACCACAATTAACCCAACGTGAAAATGGTGGAAACTTTCCTGGCCACATTTAATCTAAAATAATTTCTACGGTGTTGTTTCACGTTCTATGATGTACTCATAATTAATACTTATGTATCTCATTCTGCACTTATAAAATCCTTCTGCAACGACTTAAAAGTTTGGACATGATGGCTCAATGAAAATGAGGGTTCCTCAAAACATTGAGAGTCAACCATGCAAACAACGTTTTTGCATGGTTGAGTATGAAGTATTATGTGGCGAAGGACAACCATCAAATTATACGATTAATTATATTATGCATTGGGATTTATGAATTATATTATGGAATATTACACGTCCATTTCATGGAACTCTATAACAAGAAGCAGCTATGCAGTTTCTTTTTAGGTTAGAGGAACTACTTTGGATTTTAGGTAATATATAATGGAGGAAGAAAATAACTTTTCAATTAAGGTTTTTTTTGTAACTTTTTAAGGAATTGTCTTATAATTCTATTTTTATATCAATATGATAATCCATTTAAAAATAAAACATTAGAAATAAAATTGAATATAGCCTTGTAGAGAATTGTCATATTTTCTAGTCTCTTAACTATAGGATTTTGGGATATTTTATGTTTTGATAATAGAATGTGGCCTAGAATATTTTACATATTTTATAATTGATATTCTCAAACAAAAATAAATATTTTCTAAAACTACATTTTGCCTATCATAATAAGTTATATATTTAATATAAAATATTTGTATTTAAATATAGTAAATGTTAAAGAACATTTTCTATAAATTGGGATATTTATTAAAGTATTGGTTAAATAGTTATATAAA
>APFE031179406.1:0-22194 GCA_000404065.3 Pinus taeda
TAATGAGTTGTTTCATATACTCCTTGGTCTATATGTTGAATATGTTTTATTTCATGGGATATTCAGGTGCTATGTAATCATTTGATTGTTATTGAATGCAAGTTTCGAAGTGAAGGAGGAGCTCATCTAGATCGACGAAGCTAGACTACGACAACGGTGTTGGACTATAGGTAGGATCTAAAACACTTGGTTTCTCGTGCGATAAATACATGTTTAGAGAAGGATTGCTCTTAATTATCTTGTTTGTCACTAGAAAGTCTTAGGCTTCTAGGGAGGTTGGTTTTTTCCGCAATATTAACTCTTTCCGCATGACAGTGTCTACTCGGTCTATACTCAATAGACATGTTGAACTCTGCCAAGAAGTCCTGCCAACGAGCTTGCTTCGCAGAAAGCTTCGGTTGTGATGCAAAATAACTCACTGCAACATTGTCAATCTTGACAACAAAAGGCTTCCCAATCAAGTAATGCCTGCACACATGAAGACAATGGATGATCGTAGTCATCTCCTTATCATGAACAGGATACCTCCGCTCTCTATCCTGCAACTTTTGACTCTCATAGGCCACCGGATGCCCATCCTGCATAAGAACTCCTCCTATGGCAAAATCTGAAGCATTAGTGTGCACCTCGAATGGTCTCCCGAAGTTAGGCAACTTTAGTATCGATGCTGTAACCATCCTTCTCTTCAAATCATCAAATGCCTTTTGACATTTCTCCATCCAACACCACCTCTTGTCCTTTTTCAGTAGGTCTGTCAGTGCCGATGTTACCTTGGAGTAACCTTCTACAAACTTTCGTTGGTAGTTGGTCATGCCCAAGAACACCCTCATCTCATGGACATTCTTCGGTTCAACCCAGTCCTCGATAGCCTTCACCCTGCTCGGCTCCATCCGTATGTACCCCTGACCAACAATGTGCCCAAGGAACGGAATCTCGGTCTGAGTGGACACACACTTAGACTTCTTCAAGAACAACTGGTTCTCCCTCAATGCCTTGAAAACCATCGCCAAGTGCTTCTTATGATCCTCCATGTTGTCCCTGTAAACCACTATATCGTCCAAGTATACCACTATGAACGAGTCCAAGTATGGTCATAGAACATCATTCATCAAAGTGCAAAATGTCGCAGGAGCGTTGCACAACCAAAATGGCATAACAAGGAACTCAAAGCTACCATACCTTGTTACGATCGCGGTCTTCTTCTCGTCTCCTTCAGCAATACGCACCTGATAGTAACCATGCCTCAAGTCCAGCTTGGAAAACACTCAAGCTTTTGCAAGCTTGTCGAAGCAATCAGCAGCCAATGGCAAAGGATACCTGTTTCTCACCGTCTGCTTGTTCAATGCACGGTAGTCACAGCACATCCGTAGCTCATTGGAATCCTTCTTTCGCTAGAATAATACCGGAGCTCCATATGGGGACCTTAAAGGTCTAATGAAACCTGCATCAGCTAACTCCTTTAGCTGCCGTTTCAATTCCTCCAACTCAGGCCCTAATAAACGATAAGGTGCTTTAGCCGGGGGTTCCTTCCCTGGTTCATGCTCAATTTTATGGTCCACCGCACGCCTTGGTGGAAGTTTCTTCGGTAGCTCATCAGGCATCAAATCTACATACTCGGTAAGCACATCAGAAATATCAGCTGAAATAGGCATCCCCACTTCATCACCTTCGACTCCCTTGAACATCACCGCATATGTCTCCATATTTGATTCCTTCATGGCCCTCTCCAAACTTAGTGCAGAAACATGCTGCACCTTGACTTCCCTCCTTTGCCTATGAGTGGGCAAAGTCCAAGTTCGTGTCTGTCCAACCAGCACCACCTCATCACAGAAGGGGACAACAATAGCCTTGTTTCCCTTCAAGAAATATTGTCCAAGTATCACATCGAAGTCGTTCATCTCCATCACGATGAAGTCCAACTGACCCGTCCAGTCTTTTATTTGCACCGTCATTTCATGTGCCAAACCCGTCACCTTAGCCTTAGAGTTCACTGCCTTGACCTCCATGTTCGATGGGAGGATCGTCAGTCCGACCTCTCTTGCCAACCGTGTCGTCATAAAGTTATGGGTGGCCCCTGTGTCCACAAGAGCTTGAGTGGTCTTTCCATGGACCATCAAGTCTACGAAACCCAGACTGTTCATCCATGATTTCTCCATAACCTGTCCTTGCATACATATTCGTTCTCTTTGCTTATCATCAAGCTTCTTCAACCCTGAATTAGCTCTGATACCACCTGTCACGCCCCCAACTCTTTTTTTCTTAAGTTGAGCGGGTGTGACACCGCCTAAGAAACCAACCGTTTCCATAGTTAAGCTACTTTACGAACTACGCATTCATTCATTCATAAAAACTTCATTTATAATTATAATGTGCGGAATCCATTATAATGCATGATAAACGATAACCAAGAACCATAAGAATATGCAAGAGAAACTTTCTTTTATTACATGGAAGAATTTTACAATGGCTGGGAGTAACAACTCCACCAGCGTTCATAACCAAGGCGGGCGTCCACCCGTGCAAGAGCGCACGGCGGTCTACCCACGCGTTAACCGAAAATACAATACACTATCATTTTCCGAGACGATGGGCGCGCCCATGCACGCCCGAACGATCCTCAACCCGACTACCCGATGCCCAGCACTCCGTCGTTTACCTCCACCCATGGGCGGGCGGGTCGCCCACACCCTCGCCCATGTGCGTTCACTCGGCGGGCAGGCGGGCGGTCACCCGCGCCCTCGCGTCGTGTCCTTCTACCCGGTGTGCATTCACCGTCCAACTAGACTGCGCACATGGGTTATTCACGCTACATGTCCACTGCAACAAAGCGTCCACTCCATCATGTGCATCGTCTCCATCATGTGAAAACTGCCCATGATATGTCAACAAGTGTTAACACATCTCAACCATGTGCCAACATCTCATCTCAACAACCGGAAGTCCTCTCAATCCATGACAATCAACCATCATGTCACAATCTCCACATGCTGCTCCATTGTGGAAGGCTGGTCCCTCCATCTCAAGCTACATGCTTACTGCAACATGTAGTGTCAACCTCATCATGTGTCGTTCCCATGTGAACCTGCTGCCATGATACTCCAACACAATGCTAACACATTATGTACATGCTAGCCCCTCATGTCTGAACTAGTTGGGTGATCAATCCAACCATCACACTCAAACCATGAGAGTGAACATCCTCATGCCACCATTAGTTGTTTCCCAAAACATCTGTCACATCCTAAACTCCATCAAGAATAGTCCATGCTCAGGTCCATGAAGTAGTCTCCATCCATCTACAACATGTCATGATGCTTGGTGCCAAGCCATCCCTGCACTATCATACTTGCTCAACTGCTTAAGGGACTCACTGCCATGAGCAACTAATAATGAGCCCCATCTTCTTGTTCCTCTAAGAAGATGTAGAGGGGTGAGAGCTTGAAGGCTCACCCTCACTAATCAATTCCATCCACCTATTAGGATCTTCAACTTCCAACCTTTGTAGGTAACATGTGAAAAACAAAACATTGTGTCATAGTAAACAGGAAATATAACACACACACACACACACACACACACACACACACATATATATATAGATATATATGTATGTCGATAATGTTTGAGTATCATACATCAAAACCCAAAATTAATATATGTGTTTAGTACATCTGTAGCTTGTAGGACTCAAAACTGTAAATGCTAAAACTATGGACTACTCGGCATGGTGCTCATGATAGCACGTCACTACTCATACTACTCAAGTCAGTAATCAGTAGATCCGATCTGACACTTCCACTATGCCGCTAATATTGGCGTGGGATGTTTGCCATTCGAGCATATTCTAGGATGCCTCTGGTTAGGTTATCGAGATTCCGCGCAATTTCTTCCTCATTATCGACTCCTTCCTAATAAGGAACGATCTCAAACAGTTGAGTAACACATCTAGGAATTGGGGACATCCCGACTGGTCGCTCTAGTCCTACATCTACAATTACAAAACTGAAGAGTCATGAATGCATATATTTCAAAAACATTAAAAAAGATCAAAAATCAAAATTGTCTTTCTTACCTACATCATCAAAATCCTCCCCTTCTGGGAGTGACATATCAAGATCGCTACAGAAGTCAGTGCCGCTATAAGGCCAATCCTCTACCACAATCATCTAACGCCTCAGCCATGCAAAGAAGGCAGGCTTGTATGACATATGCTGGCTGACGGTGCAGGTGCCTATTGTAATAACCCTTGATCGGCGTGATCCCAAGCTTAGATCTCACGCCGACCAAGGGCAATTTTGTTTGCCAAAATCCCCTCAAAAACTTGAAAAAAAGGTTAAAAACAGGAAAAACAGGAATGAAAACAAAGCTTAAGGTCTTAGCTCTTACCTGCAACTAACGGTTTGTCGATTGGCCTCCTAGATTTGCCGCAATTTGCTCCTTAAGATTTAGGGCACAAGTGGGCAAAAATTACTCCAAATGAGGTAAAAAAGGTAAATTGTAAAAAAATACTTTACTTTTTCCTTTTTTATAAACTTTTGATGATGGTTTAGGGTTTTAAAAGAATTTTTTACCTATTTTACCTTAGAAATCAGATAATGTGTTCGCTTCTTGTGCAGTGATAGGCGATGCGATTGCTGATGATGATGCTGGAGTTATGTTTAAGCTCTCTTCTTGACTCATAAAAAACTAAAATGAAAAGATCGCCAAGTATGTTTCCCTTTTTGACTCGTTAAAGAGAATAAAAATGGGGGGTCTGCTCTGAGCTCTTTTTCAACCCTTAAGACACGAAAAGATTTCCAAGCTCTTGTTGTTTTGAACTCGTTAAAAGCTGCAAAACATTGTTTACCCCTTTTTTAGGCTGGGATAAACTATTTGTGAGAAAGGTACTCCTTGGCTGACATGGTCAAGCAGCTCTCTCAAGTATTGTTTTTTACCTTTTCGGGCTTGAGAGACATAACTGTACGAAAAGGGACCTTTTGGAGTTTTCTTTTCTGTTTTTTTCAAAATCTCTAAAGATGAAAAAGATATCGAGTTACATCTTTGTCGGGATCATTAAAAGATTAAATTACATCGGATTTGTCACCATGACAGACATGAGCTTCTGCTTCCTAGGGCTCATTAATATTACTAGTTCGGATTCATCCGAAGGATGGAATTACAGTGCAAGCACATGCTATGCCCTTCAAGCTTGCGATAAAAACTAATTGGTATACCTGCCAGAAATGGTGGGGGAAAATGGAAATTTTTTACCAGTTGAGTCGGCAATTAGTCACTCTAGAACATGACACTCTTCTGCTTCATGTCGTGTTGGGATATCCCCACTTCATCATTGACCTTCCTGGGTTTGGGCTGCCATTTTTTGCCTTTCGATTTGATCTCTACCTCATCATCATGACTTGCAATCCTATGGATCCCAAATCTGCCATACTTTGGAGTCGTGTCACCAATATGTTCAAGAGTTAATCCTTCTATAGTTTACAATAATTCCTGATTCTTTGTATCATTCATAATCATTGCATACCTTGTCTCGTGTCAATGATGTGGGATACATCATGGCCCTCCTTCGACATTGTCACTTCCTGTTGAATTTAGCTCATTATCCGGGAAGTTGGCCGAGAGACTCCCTTCTAGTACCTTAGAGCTTGCATACCCTAATGGCAAGTTATTCACACTCGACGATAGGTTCATATCATTGGCTTTCGATCGGGTGACTTCATACGTGTTTGACTTCAGTTCCTTATTCACATCCCATGAATTGTGCTGCTCGTATCTTGAGAGCCATTATCACTGCTGGTGGTTTCTCTCATGCTTATTAACAGTTCACATCATTGACTAGTAATCAAGTGATTTTTTGGCATGTTCGACATCAACACTTCTATTCATGTGCTAGAAATTTTACTTTGATCGGGTCGTGTTGGAGCGCACGACCTTGGGCTTTGATTATACAAGTCCAGGTTGCAAGGTGATGTGACATGATCATGCTTACATACATGTCTCTTTTAGATGGATGGTTGTGACCATACCATGAGTCTGTTATATGTGATCCTTCTCATTATTGGATGGTTGTGACCATACCTTGGGTTTGATACGATCCTTCTTATTAGATGACTGCACCCATACCTTGGATCCATTTACATGATCTCCTTCTAGATGGTTGTGTCCATACCATGATTCATGTATCAGAGACTTCAGTGATGTATATGTATCTATGCTTACTTGCAGGTTTTCTGGTGGTGGCCTCTGGTTCCATGCATCTATTCCTAAAGCATTTCACCCCTCACTTTTGTTTTACCTTCATGCTTTAGGGGGCATCTATTACACAACATTTTGTCATTGCCCCTGTACTTCCCATTCCCCAATCTTGGAGGACCTCTATAGTGGTCCTCATATGTTTCCCTGTCATGAAGAACATGTCCTTACATCCCTCTTCATCTACAAAACATTTCCCTCTTTCATAATTTTCTAAGAATCTTCCTTCAAGCTTAGTTTTTAAGACGAGAAATAGTTCTTAGGTCTTTCCCTATGTCGATTTGCAAAGTTTAAAACTAGGACTAGCACCAAACGTCAAAAGTGAGCCATTCATTGCTTGCATCGACCCTATTTTGGAAATTTAAAAAAAATGGAGTCGAAGCTTCCAACTCTAGAAGCTTCGTGAATGAAAGTATGGTAAGTCGTTGAGCAAGATAGATCCAAGAGAGTCTGTTTGGGCTCCTTTCCCCTATTAAGATGGAACAAACCAAAAGGGATAGGGCCTCTCCCACCATAAGAGGATCGATTTTCCCTCCATCAAATCTACATAAACTCCCCATTTCACACCCTCATCTAGCTAATGAAAGGGCTAAAATAATCTGCAAATATTGAGAGCCATATTGAGAATATTAGCCTTCTAGTTTGTGTGTGAAGGGAGAGTAAGCTTGTTGTGTTTGGTTTCAAGCATAAGGAAAGAGGCCTTGAACTTCCATTGTGTTGAGGGTGAATCATGAGATGCTTCTAGTGGTGATGGAACCCGGACATGCCAATGTGACCCTGCAACATCAAGGCTCAGGTTGTATTTCTCTTTGAAGTTTTATTAATATAACTAATGGTTTATTTCTAATATCGTGTGTAATGTTGCATGTGATAGCTTAAGACTCCTTGAATTTTTAAGTAGATTGAATTCGATTTTATGCTATCATGTTTGTTGTTGTTTCTTGCATGTTTGTTTCAGGTATTTGAATGAAAGGAGCAAAAGGAAGCTGGAGCAAGGAGGAAAGATCAACATCAAGTGGATTAACACTATAAGAGGTAGGCCCTCTTATTCGATTCTAATCTAAGGAAGTTTACATTAGATTGTTTCATGTTTGCATCTAGACCCACTCTTGGGCTAGAGGGATCACCTTTGTCCATAGAGGAGATTTACCTACACCACACCTCCGTTCTTAAAAAATTCACACTTTTCTGGACTGCGTGAGGGATTCATTTGAGTACACTTTAAAACTTTACATAAGTTGGAGAGGGCTTCCTGGAAATCATTTCCCATAAGGAGTGAAGTCATCCATATAAATTATAATTGTATCGCAAATAAGATCAACAAAAATATTCAACACTTCACTTTGGAAGGTAGCCATGGAAAATTTTAGGGGCTAATATTCGCAAGTGGGCTAATTTTCCAATATTTTTTAAAAACAAAGATTCGCCAATTTCCATTTATTATAAAAATGATCCATCCAAATTTTACACTATAAATTATTTTACCCTAAAAATTGCCAAAATTATATGCACTCTACTTATAATATAATTATAAATTTGGATATTTTTATAAATTTATCAACAAAGATTTTATAGTTTTCATATTAGACACTAGTGAGATTCACCAATATTTATAAACTTTAAAATAAATTTCCATCCTTAAAAATTTCTCTAAAGTTAGAAGGGACATTGCATAAGCCAAAGGGAAGGAACCTATAGGAAAATCCCCCAGATGGAAATGTGGTGGTGGCCTTATCTTGATCCTAAAGGTTGATCTCTATCAAATTGTACCTGTTGAAACCATCCAAGAATGAAAAAAACTTCTTCCTTGCAAGACCATCCACAAATCAATCAATAAAAGGGAAGGGAAAATGACCTTTCTTTGTAGCCTTATTAAGTTCCTTGTAGTCAACACAAATACTCCACTTTCCATTCTTCTTAGGTAGTATAACAAGAGGAGACACCCACTCACTATTTGAAATAGGGTAAATGAATCCCACATAAAATAGCTTATGTAGTTATTCTTTCACAGTGTCTTTAAGCGAAGGGTACATTCTCCTCTAGGGTTGGCACCCAGATTTAAATCCCTTTCTAATGTAGATGTGATGTGTACAAACTAAGGGATGCACCCCTTTCATCTATTTATATTCCCAAGTAAAAGCATCAATATGATGTCTCAACACAGTGAGAAATTGCTCTTATTGCTCTATTGAGAGGGAAGGACTGATTTTCAGGGTTTTATATGGATTGAATTCCACAATATTATCATGATCTTGATCATAACCAATAGTGAATAGTTCTACCCATGGGTTGCTCTCAAGTTACCATAAATATTCCTCTACTAGTTCATCGACTTGAATGGCAACAAGATGCTGAGTTTGCGGAAAATTGTCAATCAGATCACCCTCATCTAGGTGCTTGCTTCCTATAGTGGTTTCTAATGTACAAATTGGGTAGGGGGATGACACATAGAAATATTCTTGTTCTTCTTCCTCTACCTAAATAGGTAAATCATGCCCAACATGAGGTTGAGTAGGGGGTATAATACAAGCTGCTTGGTGAGCTGCCCATTTTTAATTGTCATGTTTCTAGCCTTACAACTAGTATAAGCATCAATAGTAGCTTACCAAGGTTTCCCTACGATGAGAGGATACCCATTAAACTTGGTCTTGGGTTGGAGTACAAGGAAATATTTCAGGTACTACAAGAAATCGATGGAGACCATGACATCCTCAATAACACCCTCAGGGGCTACTATGGATTTGTTTGCAAGCTCCAGCACCATGGTGGTTTTCTTCAAGGCTCCTTGGAGATTGAGCTTCAATATAATTTCCCTGGTCATGACATTGAGTGCAATCCTAAGGTTAATTAGTGTGTTGGGAACTGCCATATTGTTCATGTGTACATCCACTACTAGGCTACTAGGATCCAAATACTTTGGGAGATGACATTCCCAAGCATTAGATAGACCAAATGCCCAACAACGTTGATATTGGGGGCATATCTTTTCCTCCTTCTGATCCTCTTCAAACATTCTTCCACAATAATTTTGCTATAGATGGTGTTACATGGAATTTGCATCTACGAATAAAGACACCTTTCCTAGGTGGGGACTACACCTAGAACAACATAATGAAAGTAGTTTAACCTTTTCTTCTAGAAGATAGATGAGATGGAGGAACTTACTTGTTTCCTTTTGCTTCCTAAATCTCTTTTGAATCGCTCCCGTCACTACCACTTGAACTAAATCCACTCAAAAGGTACCTACATCAAGAGAAATAGAAACAAGAAATGATTAAAGCATACACGAACTATCAACCATAAAACAATGGAATCAAATACATTGAAACGGATAATCATCACTGATATGAACAATCATATGAGAAAATAAATAAGCTCTTTATTAATGTAGAAGGAAGAGTATCACCCACTACAATTCGATCCTGTGCTACTCCTCCAGCTTCAGTTCAACCCTCTCCACATCAAAAGCTCAACACTCTAGTAGCATAACATTGCTTTACATAAACTCAATCCTCAAACCAACAAAATTTCCTTACAAACTTCAAATTATAGCCCCTTGATCACTATGATGAGTGCTCAATTTATAGGAAATGGAGGTGGTTTTTCCATAAATGAGGGTATTGAATGGCTTTCTAATCTTGGAGTTAGTTTCCATGGAGCAAGGGATGAGAGGGTAGGAGGTTAATGGATCCTTAGCCTATCCAATTTCGAGCTCATAAGAGGAGATAAGAGATGGGAACCTTCTAGAATCATCTAGAATCAAGGAATATTCCCAGAAACCTATGAGAATTTCACTCAATCTCGCCCAGCGTAGGCTAAAAAGGGCCTAAGTGCACTGCAGTGTAGGCCATAGTGGGCCTACCTACTCTGTAGCGCACTGTCTCAAGGCATAGGCTGCACAGGTGTCCCAAGGAGGCATTTCAGGAAGGTTTCAGGCCATGAAACTTTCATAGGAGGAATTCAATGAGTTGACTTCTCTATGGCATGTAACAACTGAATTAGCTTTTGATGAGCTCTAAAAGTACTAATTTAAATGTCGGGAGTGATGTGCCCAAATAGACTTGTAACAGTTTCCTCGTAAAGCATGAAGTCAAAAATGATAATGTTGAGTGATATGCTTTACGATGTGACGGAGAGGAACTGAAGAGGACGGTGACTTGCATCGATTACAATACATAACATCATAATATTTTGGATTTTTTTCATGAATTGTTGAGGGAAGGCATACCCATACTCAGCATATAAACGTTTCATTACATGTACATAGATAGTCATCTACAGATATAGACCCATGATGGGATGACCATTAGTGTAAAGCCATTGTATAGATGATTTAGTACTCTCCTGAAATCACAGCCTGGATGGATGAAACTAGATCTGGGGTCTTCTATCTCATTCAATCATTCACTATCTTGTTCAATCATTCATTCAAGTACGAGTCTAACCATGTGAATATGTGATTTGAAGTCGAACATGGGAAGACACCGTCTGATTACCAGCCAATGATGTAAGTCGTTAACAAATGCGAGAGAGATCACCGATAATGATAATGATTCTCAAGGTATTGCAGTACATTCTGCATGGTGTGAATAGATATTTTGATGTTGAACACCATACAAAGTATTTCGGTCGAAGGTCAGTCATGTCTCGCCGGAAGCGAGAATGTTTCCATTTATGTATGCAAGCCTCAAGGTACTGGAAGGGTGTTTCTAAGCCAAATTCTTGGATAATGTGCTGATGTCTACAAGAAGCGACTCATCGTAGGATGGCCTTGATGTATCCCACATCAATGACATGAAACAACTTTAATGATTTTGGAGATGGAATGTGACGGATGACAGAAAGTTCAGGGATGGCAGTCATGAAAATGAAGGTTTATGAATATTGCAAAGGATGAGTTTTTCTGAGTGACTTCTCTTGAACATGTCAACGACACTGAATGAATTGGCAACATTGACCCAAAAGAAAAGTGATGGATGGTGTAAAAGGCCATAGGTATGATAACCATCAAGAAGATAACCCAACCCAAATAGTCATGGAGATGAAATGAAAGTGTCATGTTCAAGAGCAACTTGCTACCATAAAGTGATTTATCCCTTTTCCCATTTGCCCTAGTCATTGCTGACCAATACCTCTTTATTTTTTAACAAGCTTAAGGATGATAACGTATGCTTGTAGTATAATTCCAACCTTCGGGTGAATCCATCGCTATGTGATGTTTTAACGAGTCTAGCGAAGGTGAAACTCGGTCTTGTCATGATGGACAAGTTTATTACTATTTGATGTTTTAACGCGTTTAACGACAATGAGACCTCAGTCCTTTTCATGTTTAGAGAGTCTGAAAAGGGACAAAAAGAAAACTCCACAAGTTATTTTTTGTAAGTTTGTCTCTCAAGTCCGAAAAAGCGTAAAAGAACATAAGGGAGAACCTATTGACCATGTTCGATCAATGTATTCCTTTTTCGTAAGTAATCTATCTTAGTCTGGAAAAGGGTTAAACTTATACTGAGTAGATGTCATTTCCAATTTGTTAACGAGATGAAAAGGACAAGTGCTCGACAATATTTTCATATTTCGGGAGTCTGAAAAGAGCTTAAAGAAGACTTTAGGGGGGTTCCTTCTTCGATGTTTAACAGAGCTCAAAAAAGAGAAAAAAGTATGATTTGTGGTCAAAGTACAATTCATGATCGTGAATGTCAAATTCACTGTATCAGCTGTAAATCTATTCAAAGCAACACCAAACAGATTAAACATACCTATTTCATTGCTAAAAATGGGTAAAAAAACTATAGTTTATTCATTAAATGACATGAAATAACCATAAAACAAGAATTTACCAAGTCATTTTCACCATTTGATATTTACCATTCAGTTTTGTGCTCTGAACCAGTTTTTACCTCAAACTTCAGCAGCTAATTGCGAGAGATTCTATGGATCATTTTTCCTACCATCAGGACTAGGTAGGATATCTACCTTTCCTCTTCCCTTTAAGTGCATTTTTTTACAATTTCACGCAAGTTTTTTAGGTTTTTGGGGTCCCTAGGGTAATATAATCTGCCGTGGGATCAACGTAGCCTATCACATCGAAAACTACACTACAGTGCACCCGAAAAAAAGGGTACCTGCTCTATAGCACACTGTTTCAAGGCTTGGACTGCACTGGGTGTAATTCATGAATTTGTTTCTCCTGTTTTACCCAAAAATCCTTCAATTTTTTGCATGAAATGGATCCTAAGTAAGCTTATGGTTTTATTGCAAGCTTTGATTGGATCAAAATGTCTATTACTTGGTGAGAAAGAGAGTGTGAAGAACAAGATATGGTTGCCCTTAATGATCCAGGTACAATTGAGGCCCTCAAAGACTGTGGGTTGGTCAAATACTTCAGGTTGTCTGGGATGAGGCAACAACTAGAACTATTGCAGTTTCTAGTTCACTCATGCGATCCAACGGATCTGGCTTTTCACATAGGAGGCAAAGTGCTCCCCATATTAATCGATGATGTTTACTTCCATACATGCTTGTCAAGACGTGGTTCACCCATATCTGCTTCAGGTTCTGCCCATGGGGGTGAATCAGTGAGGGACTACATTCGACAGTTCTGTCAGCCAGGTACAAAACCTAGCAAGGATGGGAAGATTAACATTAGGGATGTTCATGATTTTCATTGTGAACAATACTTTTCACTATCGCAAAGTTGGCAGGTAGTGCGATACTTCATTTGGCGAACATATCATATATGCAGTTTGCACTTGAGTGCCTTGAGCCAACTACATTCAACTAGCGTGAGGCAATTCTCTCTTCGATGAAAGAGCAGCTAGCCAAGGTAAAGAGTGGTAAGATGAATAATTTTAGCTATGGTTCATTCTTGATTTCATTTACCTTAGATATAATTCCATTGACGCAACCTCAGTATGTGGCACTGAGTTTGACTGGTCCTAGAGATCGACGGATGCAGAGATGGCTTGAGTTGATGACTCGACATGCTGGCCAATCATCAATCTCATTTCCTCTTGCATTCTTTAGTTGGCTTAGTCGACAACACCTTGTCATCGAGGAGCATTTGTATGTGGGGATGGAATTTCGCGGAGATCCAGATTTGAGGTTACTAGTGGGTGCCCAATGGGGTGCTATAGGTAAATTGTTTTTGACCAAGTGTTTTTGATTTTTAAGTTTCTACATCGTTTTGTGTTTTTGATGTTTCCAAGAATAAACTAAAAATGTACTCATGCATACATATGTTGATAGTTTTCAACCTTTGGGTCATCAATAGGAGGCGGGTGAACTAGTGCGGAGAAATGTCGAAAGAGCAGTTCTCTAAGATTTGGATTTGACGAAGACACTGGCAGAGTTGCAGGAACATGTAGAGGGGTTAACTCTCGATATTGTGGATATTCGTATTGAGGAGTTACTGATGAGGCTAGAGTGCCACAATATTGGTGTTCCTAGCCATTGGATAAGGCTATTGCACATGATAGCTCCGGCTGTCACCTGTCAGATGTTTTTCTTTATGCATTTTGAGTTTTGAGGTCAGATGAACAACATGTCTTGGACACAAATTTTATAAAAACTTTAAAGCATATATCTATTTTTCTTTTAGTGTTTTTATATATGGTTATATGTGATCCTATTCAACTATTGACGTGAATTGAAAAAATTACTTTTACATGTGTCAGAAATGTCTGTTTAACACATAGTTGGCTAATGAATCAGTTAATGTGTTAAAGTTCCTGGAAATTTGTTCATATTGCATGTAATCAAAATGTCTTTCCAAGAGACGATTTCTAAGGAACATACGATAAATTGTTGGATTTCATACGGTATAAACTTTTTTTAGTTGCAGTACGAAAAGTTGTGAGTCTAGCCTAATGATGATTCGGCGAATGCCAAGGGAAATGGCATCAGAGAGGAGTTCAATCAATGCACTATACTCAATGATATTATTCGTAGAACGACCAATACAAATCCCTTGAAAACTCACTAACTCATCACTTGGAGCAAATATGGCCCATGCTGCAAAAGATAGGTTCTACGTACTACGATTAGCACCATTTGCATGACCAACAAATGGTTCCAAACATCCTGACATCTGCAATAAATGCAAAGCAGATTACGTAACCACATAAAAACTCTAAAAGTCACACTAATACATACACATGCAAACAAAGGATATATACAATGCTTATTACTACATAAAATCAAGCATAGTAACATTTCAAATACAACCCATTACGGGGCTGCAACAATGGAATCCCATCATAATCAACTAACTCATATGAACCTTTTGCCAAAAAGTGCTTGACAATATAGGGGCCCATCCATAATGGTTCAAATTTTCTTGCTCCTAGTTTATCAACTTCCTGATCATAAACCAAGACCAGGTCTCCTTCTGAGAAAATGCGAGGCTTGGCATTTCGGTCATATTGTGCCTTTATCCGTTTCTTATGTGCTTCATTAGCCAATGCAGCTTCACGACGAGTTTCATCTAGATGGATGAGATCTAGGAAATGTGCTTCTTCTTCAGAAGTGTTGGGTAACAGGTCAATCGCGTGTTTTAATGATGAATTTTCACATTGTACAAGCAAGATTGCCTCTAGACCATACACCAATTAAAAGGGTGTTAATCCAGTTGCATTTCTCACCAAGGTTCTGTAAGCCCACAAAGGTGAGTTCAGGATTAAATGCCAATTTTGTTTATGAATCTCTATCATACGTTGGAGCATTCAGTTAATGATTTTATTGATGGCCTCAACTTGTCCATTAGCTTGCGGATAATAGGGAGTAGAACTATCATGTGAAAGTCATAACTTGGCAGTCAATTTGGTCATCATATGGTTGCGAAAATGTGACCCATGATCTGTAACTATAGCTTGTGGTACACCAAACCGTGTAACCACATGGTTGAAGAAAAAAAGAGTAGTCATCTCACTACTATTGTTTAATATAGGCATGGCCTTGGCCCATTTTGTAAAATAGTCCACGATGACAATTATATACCCATGCCCCCCAGTCGAGGTAGGGTTACATGTCATAAAATCGATGCCCCATTTTTCAAATGGTCCAACAATGATGATAGGATGCAATGGTGCAGGTGGTAATTGTGTTTTGCGATAAAAAATCTGGCATGCATGACAACTTCTGACAACAATAAAGTTGGCCATAAGTAACCAAAACAAAGAATCTTCTGTGCGGTAGCATAACTAGATAAATGTCCACCACAAGCACCAGAATGGTAATCATTCAAAATTTTCTTGGCTTCCTCATGGGTGAGGCACCTCTGTAAAATCATATTGATACCACGACGATAAAGGGTGTCGCCACTAATAAGATAATCTTTGGCTTGGTAACGAATACATCGCTGTTGTGAACGAGAGCTAACAGGCCGTAAAGTTTGGGTCTGGAGATAGATCAATATATCTCCATACCATGGGTTAGATGACGAAATCAAGAACAAAAACTCATCCATAATTGATGGTTCCATTATTGACTCAATATCGGCAGAGGGAAGGTTGCAAAGAAGCTCAACAAAGACTAGAGATTTATTTGTTTTGGATTTGATGAATTCCAAGTCAAACTCCTGAAAAATGACGATCCATTTCAAGTATTTTCCCCCGAGCAATTGACGTGACGGAATTTATGTCATAGGGTTGTAGTCCGAAATGACAGTGGTCTTTTGGAGTAGGATATAGTGGTGAAATCTCTGTACAGCTTGAACAATAGCCAAAGCTAAGTTTTTGACAAAAGAGTACTTATCTTCCATATCATTGAGATTGTGACTCAAATAATAGATCGAATTTTCAGTCCCATCTTCTTCTTGGACTAAAACCATAGCAATGGTTGTATCTGCAGTGACGAGATATAGGAAATAGTCATTTTGATAATTAGGGGCATACATTAATGATGCTTGAAGCAGGGTATCTTTAAGAGCATCAAAGGAAGCTTTGCACAACCTAGTCCCATTGGAAGGGAATCCCATTTTTCAAAAGATGAGTAAATCCTTTAGCCATTTTAGCATAGTTGGGAATGAACCTCCTTAGAAAGTTAGCCTTCCCTTGGAGTCTCTATAACTGCAGTAAATTGGAAGGTGGAGGCAGATCAAGAATTGCCTTAACCTTCAAAGTGACGAATCAAATTCCTTCTTTAGACACTATGAAACCAAGAAAATGATCAGAGCCAACACAAAACACACATTTGTGTGGATTGAGTCAAATTTTGTAGGGTCAGCATCATAAAAATATAGCTCTCATATGTTGCGGGTGATCAACCCGTTTCCGTGAATGAGCAGGTAAATCATCTAGATAGGGTTAAGCAATGTGCTTGATGTCATGGAAGGCATAATTCATTGCCCTCTGAAAAGTTTCCCCAACATTCTTCAAACCAAAAGGGAGTTTCCTATATGTGAATGTGTCCCAATGACAATTAAAAGCCATTTTATATTGGCCATCTGGGCAGATATTGATATGATTATAGCCGAAAAAACCATCCATATATGAGAGTATTTCACATCCGACATAGTCATCAATTATTTGGTTAATAAAGGGAGTGGGATAGTAATCAACACACACTCAAATTGTTACTTGTTTCTTCATGACAGGAACAATATTGGAAACCCAATCAGTAAGAGGAATGAGGTAAAGGAAACCAGCATGCAAAAGTTTTTCAATTTCTGCTTTAATGGTAGCAGCCTTCTTTGGATGAACAAGACGGAGGAGTTGTCGTACCGATTTGACATTAGGAGACATTTTGATCTCATGGTCATCAATACTAGAATCTCTTCTTGGAATTTCCTCATATGCCCAGGAAAATATGTCATGAAATTCACGGAAAAGAGCACAGTAATTTTCAAGTTTGGACGAAGAACAAGATTTTCCAACATGAATCTTCTCTACAATTCCAACTTGGTCAAAATTTTGATAGAAATGGTTTCTTCAATATTTGACATGTTTCATTCAGAATCGACTGTGTCTATAAATATAGAATTCGAAAGGAAATCAACAATTGAAAGGTTATTTGGTTCATTCAAAACATCTTCTTTGTGATCTGGAAGATGGGATCGATGATGATAATCTTCCATGGTTCTTCTTCTATCATCATTGATCGGATGATTCCTTCATTAGTAGAAAATGTCCATGAAAATGGATCAGAAGAAGTACCATATTCTAACAAATGATTAACCCATACAATTGGTGATAATGGATTTGGGTTTACCACACAAGCCAAAAATATTGATTTCTATGCAATCTCGAAGGGGCTTAGTGGTATGATTTCATTATGCATATCATCTTCAAAATTATTGGGAATCTTCCATGAATTAGATGAAGTGGAAGATATCATATTGCAAGTCTCAAATTTTGCCACTTCCGCCATTTGTGATGGTGACAGGAGCAAAAAAGTACCCATTAGGGAAGGATCTTTAAAGAGACCTACTCCAACGTTCGGAAGAGATATCGGGGGTCTGTGAACTAATGGAGTGCTTCTAGTAGCCTATGAACTAGAGGCAAAGAAGCTGAGTTGATCAATTACTATGATTCCGCCTTTATGAGGGAAATCAGTCATACAAACGTATGTAGAAACCACAGTAGCCATAGCATAAACCCAAGGTCTTCCAAGCAAAATGTTGTAGTCAAGGGGTCCATCAACGACCTCAACTTAAAATTCCACAAGGCATAAATGTGCGACCATCAAAAACTTTTAAAGTTGTAGGTGACCGTGGCAAAGGTGGGGAGCCAAGTGTTTTCCAACAACTCATCGACATGATAAAAGTAGAAGAACCCTCGTCAACGATGGTTCAATGAACAAATTCATTCAAAGCCTTTACTTGGATCAAGAAAGTTAATTGAGCTGGTAATTGCGGCATATATATTGCATGGTTGAAAACCAAAATATTAGAATCCGTTGGATCGATTCCACCAATTTCTGACAATAAAGCCTACTTTTGGGAGGGAAAATTTTGAAGCACCTCAAGTGTCGACATAGAAGAAGGTGACTGAGCCAGACCTTCTACTATGTTATATTTTTGCACTGCTTGAGCTCAAGGATTGAATGTAGATTTATGTACAACTCCTTTAGGTGGTTTTATTGTTAACCCTAGTGTAATAGGTGGTGGAATAAGATCAGATGAAGTCGAAGTCGAAGGATTTGGTTGAACTGAAGCCTGGTTATTTAACGATGACAATGGATTACCATAATCTTTAATTCGTGTTGACACCAAAACATCAATTTTAGGCTTAGAGGCAGATAGCATAAGCACTTGGGGAGTGGAAGCATGATCTGTAGCAACCAAATGAGTCTCTAGATTCAGAAAAGGATCTGTCAATATCGCAGATGCACTAGAAGTCTTAAGAAGTTTTGAGACTTCAGAGCGGTGAGGACAGTCTTGCGTAAAATGATCCTCATTACAGATCAAACATAGATAATGAGGTTTCCTAGCCAGAGAAGAGGAATCATATGATTTCTCTTGAGGGGGATGGTTTTGCTTCTTTTTTGCTTTCCCCTTCTTCTTACTTCTAGGTTGCTTTTCATTCTTGCCTTTGTCAGATGACCCGACATTTATTTGGAAGTAGGAGTGTTATAAGATACAATAGAAGTTTGATTGGAAATAGCAAGTGTTTGTGTGCTCGAAGAACCAATCACACTGTCACTGGCATGAGTTTCCTTACTCGATGGGAGTGGAGCAACAATAAAAGCTGGTCTGGGTGCATTTAGAATTTTGTCATAGAGTGTGCCAAACTAAGTATAGATCAAGTCTAAGTATTGGGCATGAGCAATTACTTGCTCTTCAGTGACAACTCCTCATTTAGCCACATCCTCGGGTATAGATGGCAATAAGGATTTTATAAACCACTCAGCTAAAAGTTGATCAGGGACATAAGTCTTGACCATTCTACGATGATGACGCCACTCATGAATATAATTAGAGATGTGAGTACTAGTAGTCTATTTAAAGTTGGTAAATAGTTTCGCTCTAGTTTCATATCGTATGGGTAACTGGAAGTTGGTTAAGAACATGGTAGCCACATCCTCGGTGATAGATGGCAACAAGGATTTTATAAACCACTCAACTAAAAGCTGATCGAGGACATATGTCTTGACCATTCTACGATCATGATGCCACTCATGAATATGATCAGAGATGTGAGTACCAGTAGTCTATTTAAAGTTGGTAAATAGTTTCGTTCCAGTTTCATATCGTATGGGTAACTGGAAGTTGGTTAAGAACGTGGTAGCTAAGGATGTAAGGTTATCAAAAGAAGCCCGTGGTAACTCAATGTACCACTTTGCAGTCAGACCAATAAGGACCAATAAGTGTTCGCTAGAAAAGACGCAGTCTAACTGAGTCATCATTCAGGGAGTTTGATGAACACCATAAATGAAAAGTCATGACATGGTTTGACGGGTCTTCTCTAGGGTTTCCATTGAATTTTGGAATATTAGAAGGCAATTTATGAGGAATCACCGGCCACTAAGGTGCATAAAGAATTGGATCAATGGTAAATCGGTTTAAATCTGGTAATTCAAGTGTTGCAACAAAAGGAAACTATCTATTGAGGCCAGGTTGAGCATAACCAGGGTAAGTTGGAATTTCCTGGGCAACAGGCCTTTGCATACCAGTATAGGGCATTTGTTGCTGGTAACCTTGATAGGGGTAAGTTTGTTGAGAAAATCCACTATAAGGTGGTTTTTGGGCACCAAGATACATTTTTTGTTGTCCAAACACATCATAGGCTTGTTGACTAGGACTTGGGTAAACTTGTTGTTGGCCAAACCCAACATAGGCTTGTTGAGCAAGTCTAGGATAAGTTTGGTATTGTTGGAATTGTTGTTGTTGATACTGTGGTTGCCATAGTGGTTGATTTAACAGTTGTTTCCCACCAATGTAAGCTTGAACAGGTTGTGAATAAACTAAACCAATTTAAGTTTGAGTCATTTCAGTATATGGTAAACTGGCTTGAGGTTGTTGAATTCCAGGCACAAACGGTTGTTGTAAAACTACCTCAGAAGGATAAATTTGTAAACCTGAAACTTGGGGGTCTGAGGTTGAAGGACCAACTTGCAAAGGTTGAGATACAACTAACTGAGCTTGCGACTGAGGTAAATTTGTAACAACAAGCGTAGTAGGTATGAATGAGATAGATTGCATAGGTTGTGATGGATACACAAGCCTTGGTTGAATGGGCATTGTTGGCTCCCACTGACAAACATTCATTATAGGATGACCTAAAGAAAATGACATACTGCTATATGGTTTCCCCCCAGTAAATGGAGGATACGGAGATTGTGCATATTGTTCTTCATATGAGGGTATTCCAGTTTAAAGTGGATACATTGGATAGTAACCAGATGAACCAGCTTGGTATTGACTTGATGGATCAAGCTGTTCAGTATCCGTTAATGAAGAATTGGATAAAATTCCTATAGAGGACATGGGTGAAGACCATGGACTAGAAGCAACACCTGAGTGGGTTCCAGATAAAGATTGGCAACCTGGTGGGATAGATGAAACACCATACAAGTGTGACTCAGGTGTCGTAGTAAAGATCGAAGAAGTAGCGACAGAAGATTCTACCGTAGCTGTAATAGATGGTACAATATGGGATGTTGACTCTGCCATAGTCAAATGTCCCAATAATTTTCCTAACGAATCAATGGGTGTCTGAAAGTAATCAGGATCAAAAGAAGCAATAAAATGAGGAGTATGAGGATAAAGATAAAGTCCAGATCCAAATCGAACTGGAGTTCTGGGTGTTTCTGCCTTAGGTTCCTCTTGTATTGACATCAAACCAGGTGGAAGAATTCACCATCAGGTCCGTAATAGATTTCCGGTATTTATTCCTAAGGTAAAGGGGAAGTCTCGACAGTTACATATGTTGGGCTGTGTTATATTATTTCCACGACTAGCCCACTTACTTAACTGGGGGTTAGAGGGGGGGAGGTCACAGGGGGTTTGAGTGGTACCGGTAACCCCACTTTATGGGGTCCGGGGTAGCACCTCAGAAAATTTTGGTTTTGGACCCTATGTTAGGATGGGCCAACCCACATATGGTTTTGTGCATGTTTTTCGCACATGTTTTTGGATGTGATGGTTTTCGGTCCATGGAATTGGATGCTTCGACATGTATAAATATGTATTATAACATTGAAAAGAACATAATGAAAAATCAAGCTGGTAGTCCCGTTTTGGGATCCAGGGGAAAATCTCTATGTATATGTGTTTTATGTGTTATGCTCTCGCATTGTTTATTTTGTGTTTTAGATTCGTATTAGGTAATTTTTGTATGGGGTTAAAACCTACATTTGGTATTAGAGCTGTTTTGGCTTCAAGGGGACACCTTTGTTGCTGAGGGGTTTTGCTCAGGCCTGTGGTAGACCCTGTTTAGTGGGAGATCTGCGAGATTGATTCTGGTGGTAAAAGAAGATGGAAAGTAGTGGAAAGATAGAGATCGAGAAATTTAATGGTCAAAGTTTTGAGTTGTGGAAAATCAATATGGAGGATTTGTTGGTGGATAAAGATTAGTGGATCGCGGTAGATATGGGTACTAAACCAATGGGAGTGTTCGATGAAGAATGGAAGAAGTTGGATCGGAAGGCAAAGAGCACAATACAGTTGTGTGTCTCAGATTGAGTATTGCTGAATGTATCAGGGGAAGCTACGACAAAGGCTTTGTGGGACAAGTTAGGGACTTTGTACCAATCTAAGTCTCTGGTGAATAAACTATTCTTGCAGAAAAAGCTTTATAACCTGTGGATGAAAGATGGAGACTTGGTGACAAAGCATCTGAATGCATTTATTACTATGGTAAGTCAGTTAGCATTTGTTGATATTAAAATTTCAGATGAAGATAAGTGCATCAGTTTGTTGTGTTCTCTACCAAATTCATGGGATAGTCTGGTTATTGCAATAGGTAGCAATGCAACTACCTTGTATTTTGATGAAATAGTCTCATCCTT
>APFE031179406.1:37127-105924 GCA_000404065.3 Pinus taeda
ATCATGAAAAGTTAGAATGTGAAATAGTGGGACTTAGAAAAGAGATTGAGAAAACTAAAGCTCTTAATCTTAGATTTGTTAAAGGATCTGAAACATTAGATGAGATTACCAAAGTACAGCGTTCTCCACTAATCAAGATAGGTTTGGGATATAATGAAGAAGCATCTCAAGCACAGAAGCCATCCACCTCCAAAAGTTATATTGATGCAGCAAGGAGAAGTGAACAAATTAACAATTAACAGTAAAGGCACAATGCTGCTCACCAGGTAAATCAGGGACATTTTTCTTCTAGAATGAATAGAGATCACCAAGTAAATCAGGGGCAATCTGCTTCAAGGATAAATAGAAGCTACAACAGACCACAGGTAAATCATTCTCAATTTGCCTCAAGAATCAATGTCAATGAAAACTACAATCGTTCGGTCCGCAGGGTTGATAATCGCAGGAATTCCTTCAATGGCCAATGTTTCTCTTGTCACAACTTTGGACACAAAGTAGCTCAATATGTTGCCTACAAAACTATCATGACTAGAGAAACTCAAAAACAGAGGAGTATGACTGGGATCATGAAAAGGACCTAAAATAACTTTTCTGCTCTTGAAAATGAAATAGAATGTTCTATTTGTAATAATTTTGGTCATGAAGATTCTGAATGTACGAGCAGGTTTTGGCAGGCAACTCAGAAGGAGAAATCCTCAAATATCAAAACATGGAGAATGAAAGAACCACAACCAGAAAGATGTGGTATAGCCTTATATGCAGAAGGGTAGGAAAATCAATAGTACATCGACAGTGGATGTTCAAAACATATGATAGGTGATAAAGAAAAACTTTAGTCGTATAGTGCCTTGGAGAAGGAGAAGAAGGTCTCATTTGGAAATGACACCCCTGCACTCATAAAAGATAAAGGTTTTGTTCTTTTAAAAGAAAAGGTCAAAGCAGGAAATGTTTTGTATGTTGATGGCATAGAGCATAATCTATTGAGAGTCAGTCAGATGTGCGATCAAGAAACAGAGGTAATATTTTGATCAAATGGATGTAGTGTTCGTGATCTTGATACAGGAGAAACAGTGATCAAAGGCATAAGAACTCCAAATAATTTATACATATTCAAAGAAGGACAACCACAATGCTATCTAAGCAAGAATGATGAACACTGGCTATGGCACTGGAGGTTGGGGCATCTAAGTTTCTCACAGATAAGGAAAGCATGCAAATACCAGGTAGTTCATGGTCTTCCAGACATCAGAATTCCAGACAATACAATATGCAAATCATGTTAGTTTGGTAAGCAAACCAGAACTAACTTCCCTGAGAAGGAAGGATCAGCTAGTAGGCCACTTGAACTTGTCCATACTGATGTATGTGGTCCATCTAGGAAAAGTTCGCCTCGGGGAGAAGAATAATTTATATTATTCATTTATGGCTATTCAAGGATGGTTTGGATAGGACTTATGAAGCACAAAGATGAAGCCTTCGAAAAATTCAAATCCTTCAAAGCTTTGGTTGAAAACGAATTAGATCACAAAATTAAATGCCTCACGTCTGATAGAGGTGGGGAGTTTACCTCAAATGAATTTTTCGATTTTTGTGAAGAACATGGAATAAGAAGGGAATTCTCTACAGCCAGGACTCCTCAGCAAAATGGAGTAGTAGAAAGGATGAACAGAACGGTTCAACAAATGACTCGTGCTATGCTTGATGAGTCTGGAACTCCCGCAACTTTTTGGGGTGAAGCTACATTTGCTGCAGTTGTTATTCTCAACAAAACAAATGTCCGGGTAAACAACACTCAAACCCCTCATGAGCTCTGGTATGGTGAGACTCCTTCGGTAAAATATTTCAAAATTTTTGGAAGCAAATTTTATATCAAAAATACCGATGAACATCTTGGCAAGTTTGAACCTAGAGCAGATGAAGGCATTCTCCTTGGTTACTCTCCCCACAGCAAAGCATACAAGTGTTATAATAAAAGGCTTGGAAGAATTGTTGAAAGTATTGATGTAGTGGTTGATGAAGAAGAAAACACTCCTAGGCAGATAAGATCTGAAGATTTCGAAGATGATGAGGACTATCCATCAACATCAAATCAGATTCATGATGAAGAAGAAACCCATGAGGAGCTTGAAGAACAAATAAGGATAGAAGAGAAGACTCTATCCAGATATGTTCAAAAGAATCATCCAGAAACTCAAATTTTGGGGCAGAAAGGGGCAGGTATACAAACAAGAAGAACAATTGCAGAAGCTTCAAGCTATTTGGCATTACTCTCGTCCACTGAACCAAAAAATGTAAGAGAGGCATGCAAAGATGAATGCTGGGTCAAAGCAAAGGATGAAGAACTTGAGCGGATCGAAAAGAATAACACTTGGGAGTTGGTTCCTAGACCAAAAGATAAGAATGTCATAGGGACAAAATGGATCTTCAAAAACAAGTTGAATGAAAATGGGGAGGTAATTAGAAACAAGGCCAGACTTGTTTGTAAAGGGTATGCACAACAAGAAGGAATAGACTTTGAAGAAACTTTTGCTCCTGTTGCTAGACTTGAGGCCATCAGAATGTTCCTTCCTCTCTCTAGTTTTCAGAAGTTCAAAGTATTTCAAATGGACATGAAATCAGCCTTTCTGAATGGAGACTTAGAAGAATAAGTGTACATTGAGTAGCCAGATGGATTCATCCTTGGTAATGATCCAAATCTTGTATGCAAATTAAAGAAGGCTCTCTATGGTCTCAAACAGGCTCCAAGGGCTTGGTACAATCATCTGGACAAATACCTTCATCAACAAGGTTTTTCAAAAGGATCAGCAGATAGCAATCTTTATATAAAAATTGAAAATAACAAATTGCTAATACTTGTTGTGTATGTAGATGATATCATCTTTGGCAGCAATGAAGAAGCTATGAGTCAAAACTTTGTCTTGGTAATGCAGAAGGAATTCGAAATGTCTTTGCTTGGAGAAATGACATATTTTCTTGGTTTACAAATCCAACAAAATAAAGGCGGTATCTTTTTATCTCAAACCAAGTACCTCATGTAGATCTTGAAGAAGTATGGCATGGAAGATTCGAAACCAGTATGTAATCCTATGGTCACAGGATGCAGACTTAGTGCTAATGATGAATCAGCAGCAGTGCATCAACCGACCTATAGATCCATGATTGGAAGTCTACTCTATTTAACAGGTACCCGACTAGACATCATGCATGTAGTAGGAATGGTTGGAAGATTTCAGGCAAATCCTAAGGAAGCTCATCTTCAGGCAGTAAAGAGGATTTTCAAGTATCTTCAAGGAACTCAAAACTATGGCCTATGGTATCCTAGAGATGCAGATCTCACTCTTCATGCTTATACAGATGCAGATTAGGCTGGAAGCGTGGATGACAGAAAAAGAACTAGTGGCAGTGCATTCTTTATCGGTTCCAGATTAGTATCCTGGTTCAGCAAGAAACAGAGTTCTATTGCATTATCTACAGCTAAAGCAGAATATGTGGCTGCTGCATCTTGTTGCACCCAACTCCTGTGGATGATGAAAACCTTGCAGGGTTATCAAATCACTTGTACTCCACCTATGTCCATCTTATGTGATAACACGAGTGTAATCAGCATTTCAAAGAATCCAGTCATGCATTCAAAGACCAAGCACATACCTATCAAATATCATTTTCTTCGAGAACAAGTGCTGGAACAAAAAGTCAAGTTGGAGTATGTTCCCTCTAAGGAACAAGTTGCTGATATACTCACCAAACCACTGCCCAGGGAAACATTTGAATACCTCAGGCAAAAGCTGGGAGTAGTTGATGCTTCAACCTGTTGTTGAAACTTGTCCGTCTCAGAGAAAAGTTGGTGTATGCGAGTTGGATGAAGAGGATCTGCATATATACGCTGGTTTGTGCAGATACAGTCGCGTATATGGAGGTTTGAAGGATATCAACAAAGACAGACTCTGATAGTCTGATAGGGGTCTGTCAAAGACCATCTGGCACAGGTTCAGGGGGAGCAGATAATCTTCTAGTAATGCATAGTTGGCATTACCTTAGAAGCTTTTGGTTCAAGTTCACAACTATTGTTGGTTTCAGGTGGAACTGTTTCAGAGGAAGAACAGAAAGAGAACATGGTTGCTGATCTAAATAATGATTGACAGATGCTGCTGATAGTAGTTATTGATGAATTTCATAGTCTTGCTCAAGATATTTCGTCTCTATGTCATGTATATCTTCTTTTCATCAAGGTCATGTAACGACCTATTTTGGTTTCCCCACTATGGTTGGGATGAATGATGTAATGTAATTGGTTGTCATATGTAAATTTCTGATGTATCCCCACTTGGTTGGGTGATGGATGTATATATAGAGTCTTTTGTGATAGGAAGGTTAGTTATGATGTATAAGTCATGGTTCTTTTAAAGAACGTCTTTTTGCAGATCTTGCCTACAATCAGGGGGAGCATGTTCAGCACAAAAGAGATTTCAACATGTACTCAGGGGGAGCACAACCCTTTGCCCTTGATGACAAAGGGGGAGAATGAAATGATCTTGAGGATCTTGGGGTTGCCATCAAGTCCAAAGGGGGAGATTGTTGGCATTCTGGCACAGGTTTGGCAATTTTGGTGCTATGGCATAGGTGTTGTCCTTGATGGAAACTCACTCTGGTGACAGATCACAGTTCAGGCACTCAGAAAGAAGAAAAATACATATACGCAGGTTCACTTTGACGAAGCCGTGTATACACGCGGGTTGGACGTTCCCAAGGCGCGTATGCGTATACACACACTTTCATGCAAGGAAAAGTGCGTACATGTGGGAAAACTTGTTTCTGGTCCATGGTATTTAGTCCTTGGTATTTGAACCTATGGTTTTGGGCCATGGTATCTCGTTATAAGTGTTGATCCCAAGTATTGGGTCCATGGTATTGAATTGTTATGGTTTTGGACCGTAGTATTGTGAAAGGACTAAGGCTATAAAAGAGGAAGGAGATCATTTGGCAAGAGAGAATCTGAATTATTGAATATCTGAAAAGTGCTAGATCTGGAATACAGTGATTGGGTTATGGTGCAGATCTAGATCTGAAGGAAGAAGGAACCTGAGCGCAAGGAGAAGGTTAATTTCTTTTAATGGGTCAAAATCTTAAGGCTTGAATGATAGTATCTTTGTATGACTTTGATCTGTTCTATGTGGCGCTTGTTTGATCTATAAATCTAATAATCTGGGTAAACTAATATCTAAACATTTGAAGGGGTAAATTACCTTTATAGATCTGTACGTAGGTTCAGTGAAGCACAGGTGTGTATATATGCAAGTTCTGTAAGTCGGAAGTGCGTATACGTAGGTTGATCTTAGCACAAGAGTGTATATACGCAGGTTCTGTAAGTCGGAAGTGCGTATACGTAGGTTGATCTTAACACAGAAGTGTATGCACGCAAGTTTCTGAATATTGAAGTAGAACACAGTGATCTGGGTACAGTTGACAGAGAAGTGTTTGTTTTGATTCAGTCTTGACTGGTGAAATGGTGATTGGTTGATGCAGAAATTCTTGATGTTTGATTGATGTTATTTGTGGATCCAGTTTGAAAATTTATGAAACGTGGTCCCTGGAAGAAAGAGAAGGTTGTAGCCTTCTGCAGGTACCAGCCTGCGTACTAGTATCTCAACTAGTACAAGAACTAAGGGGGTTGTAGCTCCCTTCCAGGAGAAGCTGGAAAACGAGAGAGGATTGTAGCTCTCTGCAGGTAGCAGCCTGCATACTGGTAAAGGACTGCACCAGTACATAATCATTGTAAAAAGAAGTTTCTAATTAAAAGAAGATAGAGACGAATTGCAGCAGGTGGTTTTCACCCACATTGGGTTTCCACCTTATATATTGTGTTCTTATGTGTGATTGTCTTTTGATTTGTTTTATTGTTCCTGGCAACTGTTTATATGATTCTAGTGCATAACTTAATGATCAACATCTGTAGAATAAAGTAAATTATAAATATGCTTTGTACACGCGGGTTTCCTTATCTGTAGTTGCATATATACACGGGTTCATCTAACTGAAGTAGCGTATATGTTATGGGTTTGAAAAAGTAAATAATTGACCAGATAATACTGATTCACCCCCCCCCCCCCCTCTCAGTATTCTTTCCAAGATAAATTCCCCTCCGCATTTACTTAATTAGCTCCGCCACTCATATATTTCTCGACAAAACCCTTTTAACCCATAAAACCCATTTTTACTAAGTTCTGTTTCCCCCTCGCTTTATTTAATTAACTCCGCCCAATTCACATTTTCCCGATATAAACCCTCTTATATTTAACCTTGACTTATTCATTATTTAATTACAGTTATGTGTAATTAATCCCACCGGGCCCCGCTAATCTCCGCTCCTTTTCCCTTTGTGCATATCGACTGTGCGATAACCCTCCGATCACCCACTTTGAAATCCAACAACCCACATCCATATCGCACGCTCCCGATGTCCGACAGTTAAAAGACCTAGAGCATGCGATATTCGTGGTTTTGCTCGAGCCCCTTTCGGTTACGTGGCAGCTTTAGGTGAACTCGCGTTCTCTCAAGAAAAACCCGCTTGACTACCAAAAGTGGTGTGATGGCCCTTGAAACCACCTCCCCACGTAGGCAAAACCATCTATTGTTCACATTATGAAGTGTCACGCCAATTCTAGCCGTTACCTGTTAAAACGCCGAAGACTCTCATTTTCACTCTTTTCGCTCGTTTTTCACTAAACGCTGCCTAACCCTTCCTTTGCCACCTTGAACCCCTACACTCGAATTTCACCATGGATTACCTCCTGAACACGCTTCGGACTTCGTCCACAGTTCTTCCCAATTTAAATACAACCTTTGATCATCTCCTTTCAGACCTGGATTTTATTAATGAATTGTTTTATTTTGCAAGTGATTAGCAGAACAAGAGCTTGGATAAACAATTTTGATACTAGTTCCAAAACTTGTTTACTCCAAGATTCGCAAGGAAAATGTATTCAAAAGCCTTTATCCAAAAGGAAAAGACAATTATCACAGAGCATAAGGAAACAATTTAGGTAGTAATGGTTAAAATAGAGATGAAATTATTTTCACCATCACATCAAAATATTCTTACAAACTACTCTCCAAGCAACATTTTGTATTCTACATAGTAAAAATCATTTTTACTAAAAACATAGAAGCATGAAAGATTGAGTAAGATTTACAGTAAAAGGTAAAAATGAAAGTAGGCGGCAGAGCATATAGTTAAAATACTAAATAGAGGAAACATATAAAGAAATACAGTTGAAATACAGACATATGAAAGTGTATCAAATGAAAGGTCATAAGTAAATATGACATCCAGCGTGAAGACCAAATAGCCAAGAAACTTAAAGGGCAAAAGATCAGGGACTAAAAGACAGTAGAATCTAAATAACAGGGACATCAAACAATAGTTCAATAGTTGTCACTATCTTCTTGCATGAAGATATTTCCTTTTCCTAGATTAGTTCTCAATGGAGTTTGAGATATTTTATAAATTATTTTTGTATAAATACTTCATAATTTGAAGTATTCAGTGTGGATTGTTATACATTTGTAGAGTTACTTTGATCTTAAACCAAAGGGTTATTGTACCAATTTTCAAGTCAACGGACTAGAGCAAGTAATAAAAAGATTGCACTAGAGGGTTCATGAGATGAGCTATTGCAGTGAAGTATCTTCTTTGTCTGATTTTGTTACTTTCCTATGTGTTTCATACACTTAAATATTATCTAAATTTGAATGAATTAACTGGAAATTTAACTCGGAATTTGTTTAAGTACACTCTGTTTTTCACAGTTAATCATTTATATGTTTTCCTCTAATACCCATATTTGAGAACCCTTAATTTCTCTCCCATCCCAGTTGACCTCTTTCACTTCTCTTCATGATCCGGCCTATGGAACCCTTAGTTGCTCCTTGGATCCGATTGGAAACCATTTCACCATCAAGCCTTTTAGACCTATAGTAACTCCTCTATCTTGCCCTGTAAACACTGTTTTTATAACTTGATCCAATCCCGTTTGTTTGATATTTGACCCCATAGGCCAATGGTAAAAGGCAACCCTTTTCATCTAAGTAAGTTATCCCACCACCCAAATTCAAATAAAAAACCCCAACAAAATCATAACTAGCCTAAAATCAATTAACTAAAACAAAGTTAAATCATAAAGAGAGAGCCCTCTTTTAGATTAGGAAGGCTAGATCCTAATCTCCAAAGTTGGTTTGTGGTTACCTCTATCATTTCTTTTTCTGACAACATAGAAGAAATTTTGGAGTGATAACATCATTCGTGACCATAGTTGGGACTCAATGCTCAGTCTAATAAAACTTTAACGAAACCTTAAATTTCATCTTAAGCCCCTTACGATCCTTTTTTGAAGTTGTTATTGAAAAGTACATAAAAAACAGTTAAAAAAAAGTTAGAAATCTAGCTCCTAAGAAGACTCACTATACCAGGGAAAATCTAGATCCAAACCCTGCTACTATAGTTGATGACCCAGACAAAATTTTAAGAAAACCAAAAAATGTAGAAACTCAGGCAAGTAGTAGCCAGTTAGTCAAAGGAACTATATCTCTGTTTGCTAGGAAGGATATATAGAAACACACATTGTTGTTTAATTGACACAGACAGTAATTAGAGGGGAAAATAAATAAATATCATAGAGAGATTGTTTACAGATGGATTCAGATACTCAGCTTTGTAAATTGTCTATTTATGTATTATCTTGTTGTGCTGGTCTTTCGAACCCCTTCAAAAATGTATTACATTGGCTTTTGTATTATTTTCATACAGCTACCCGAACTGTTCATAGTTATTCTTCAGTTGCTTCTACAGTTACACAATTGATAACTATTTCGGGTTTTCTTGTGCTATAGGATATACAATATATTTTTTTTTAAGTGAAAAGACAGTTGTAAGATAAATGATCAAAAAGACAAACAATTTGACGGTAACGACCCTAATCTAGTTGTATTGTTCCTAAATATATCTTAACTAATAATGAAATAAGAAACAAGTTCCTACACATTGTTTTGATTAACAAACATAAAATGAAACCAAATGATAATTGAACCTGTCCTCCTTAGTTGAGACCAAACACCCGGTCATGGTACCCTCAGCTGGATGCTCCTGCATCAGGCTCCTGGGGTAAGAAAAATTCATGACTCTGGTCCATGAGCTTCTCAACTGAATAGTCTGCCTACTGTATTTGTCTAGCATCAAGCCATGAATTGTCCTCAATGGGACGGTTCTTCCACTTGACTAGATACTGCAGGTATTCCTTCCACCGAGTTCGCTTGGCCGCTTGAGTGTCGAGGATCCTCTCGATATTAAGGGGCTGAGCTGAAGGCATTTGTCTCATCCAAGTATCACTCCCTTCCTGTGTGACCCATGTAGGACATGCTGTATTGTCTTCCTTAGGACTGGAAATATATGGAAACAAGACTTCCACATTAAAGATGGGTGAGATGCCTATTCCTAGTGACAACTTTAATTCATAAGCATTGGCTGAAAATTTTCGGAGAATTTTGCAAGGGCCAAACTTCTTATGTTTCAGTTTGTTGTATGCACCCCTGAAAACGTTCCTTGCACAAAAGCCTGAGGAATTTGTCCCCCACATTACACTGTACCTCTCGCCATTTCAGATCTGCCTGCTGCTTATATTTTTTACTGTTATCCTGCAACTTCATCTTTACCTGCTCGTGTAGGTCATTCATTGCTTTGGCGAAGTCTTCCCCATCAACACTCCGTCTTTCCTGCTGTCCTAGATCTTGTAACTCATGCACTCCGCGAGGATGCATGCCATATAAGATCTCAAAAGGACTATGCCCCGTGTTGCGATTGGGTGATTTGTCATAAGCGAACTCTGCCTGGGCAAGTACATGATCTCACATCCGTGAATTTTCCTCAATCAAGCTTCATAGCAAGTTCCCCAAGCTCCTGTTTACCACCTCTGTTTGCCTGTCAGTCTGCGGGTGATAAGTAGAGCTGAAACTTAATTGTGTGTCTATCTTTTTGCACAAGGTGTGCCAGGAGTGCCCTGTAAATTTCACGTCCCTGTCGGAAATAATGGATTTAGGCAGGCCATGTAGCCTGATGATCTCTGTGAAAAATAAGTGGGCCACCTGAGTGGCATCGCTGGTTTTTTTTACAAGGGATAAAATGTGCCATTTTTGAGAACCGATCTACTACTACTATCACAGAATCATAACCTTGCTGCGTCCTTGGTAGACCCGAGACAAAGTCCAAACTGACTGAGTCCCATGGTCTACTCGGAATGGGCAATCGTGTGTAGAGTCCCGTATTCTGACTGTGTCCTTTCGCCAACTGACACACTTTACATCTGGTCACAAATCTCTGCACATCCCTGCACATTCTTGGCCAATAATAAAAATGGTTGAGCTGATCTAATGTTTTGTCTATGTCGAAATGCCCGGCTAGACCTCCACTATGCTTCTCCTAAATGATATTCTCTCTCATCGAACAATCGGGAATGCATAATTGTCCCCCTTTAAACAATAACTTCTCCTGTAACTTATAGTCCAACCATGGACTATTGTTTCTTAGCAAAGGATTCTAACAGGTTTCATAAGCCTCTTTGAAATCCGTGTCAATTTGATACAAGTCTTTCAAATGCTCAAAGCCCAACACTTGTATCGTACTCTCCTGTAAGAGCAAAGCTCTTCTGCTCAACACATCTGCCACCTTGTTGGCCTGCCCGGTAATGTGTTTCAACACAAAAGTGAAACTCTGTAAATATTTGACCCACTTAGCATGCTTGTGATTCAGCTTATGCTGTTGCATCACGTATTGCAGTGCAGAATTATTAGAAAATAAAACAAACTCACTCCCCAGCAGATATTGTCTACAATGCTTAAGTGCTTGGATGACAACATAGAATTCTTTGTCATAAGATGAATACTTCTACTTGCTCTCATTCAACTTCTCGCTGAAAAATGCAACAAGTTTGTCTTCCTGGCTAAGTACAACTCCAATGGCCGTACCGCTTGCATCACAGCGAACTTGAAAAAGCTTGTTAAAATCTGGCAATCTCAGGTTGGTCTTTCTGTGATCTTCTTCTTCAGTAGCTAAAAGATTTTCTCTGCTACCTTGGTCCAACGAAAAGGTTGACTTGCCTTTTTTATAGTATCCAACATAGGTGTGTAGATCTCACTGAAATTCCTTATAAATTTGCGATAAAAACTTGCCAACCCATGAAAACTACGTACCTCAAAACAAATTTTTGGGGATGGCTAGTTAATGATTATTGCAATCTTCTCTGGGTCCATCTTCAACTTGTTCTCTGCAATCACAAAACCCAGATAAACCAGTTCTCTTTGAAGAAATGTAAATTTTTTAAGATTTATCAGCAGCTTATTTTGTTGCAATTTCTCCATCACACTTTGAACATGTCGAAAATGTTCCTCCTTAGTCTTGCTAAAAATTAATATATCATCAAGATACACTATTACAAACTTTCCAATGAACTCTTTCATCATTTTGTTCATCAATCACATAAAGGTACTAGGGGCATTACTTAATCCGAATGGCATTACCAACCACTCATATAGCCCTTCATTGGTCTTGAAGGCTGTCTTCCACTCATCCCCTTCCCTGATTCAAATCTGATGACAACCACTCTTCAGATCAATCTTCGAGAAGTATGTTGCCCCGCTCAGGCAGTCCATCATATCGTCCATCTGTGGCAGTGGAAATCTGTACCTGATGGTAATCTTATTGATGGCCTTTGAATCTGTGCACATTCGCCATTCTCCTCCTTTCTTGGGAGCAAGAACTGTTGGAACTGTGCAGGGGCTCAAACTCTCCCTTATTAGCCCTTTATCTAGCAATTCCTACACCTATTTTCTAATTTCCTCGTTATCTTTGGGTCTCATCCAGTATTTTGCCTTGTTCGGTAGACTTTTTCCAGGTATAAATTCAATGTGATGACTGATACTTCTCTTAGGAGGCAATTTATCTGGTAGATCGTCCACTACAATATCGCTGAATTCCTGTAGCATTTTCTGAATTTTTGCAAGTAAATCAAACATTTCTGTGTGCAACGACACTATTTTTTCCCTTCTCAAAACAGCATAGTTCACTTCACTATCTTCAATCTGCCTCAAAAACTATTTTCCACCCATTAGTAACACTTTCGTCTCGCTTGTTTCTGCTGCTTCCTCCTCCTTGATGGGCACAAGTGTGTGCTTAATCCCATCTTTGACAAACTTGTAATAGTTTGCTTCCCATCATGCACTACCTTCCGATCATACTGCCATGGCCTTCCTAGCAGTATATGACATGCATCCATTGGCATAATATCACAAACAACCTTGTCCTTATACCTACCAATATGGAGCTCAACTTCACATTGTTCGTCAACCAATAGCTGATGGCCTTTCTGCAACCATGATACCTTGTAGGGAGTGGGGTGTTTTAGCCACTTCAAACCCAACTTCTCTACCATCTCTGTGGAAACCAGATTATCTGTGCTCCCACTATCGATAATCAACTTGTAGCATTTTCCGTACAACTTAAAAACTGTCTGGAATAATTCCTTCCTTTGAGTTTGTTCAGCTATCTCCTTGGCTAGTTTCAATAGTACTTTATTCAGAACTAAGGCTTCCCCTGTTTCCGACACATTTTCTTCTTCCTGGGGTGGTGCCTCTGCTTCCTCTGGTTGTGTAACATACGTGCCTCTTTGACCAGCTTGTTCCGCTTCAGGACACTCAAAAGACCTGTGCCCCCACTTGTGGCACTTGTAGCACTGATAGGCAGCCCCCCTGCCTTGGCCATTTCCTCTTCCTCTCTGATATGGCCTTCCACCTCTACTGTTTTCTCCTCTTTCTGTTGCCCTTGAAGTTTTGGAACTGCTGCCCTCTTCACTATTATCGGGAGTTCGTCCTAGGACTATCCTTTTCCTCTGTCGGTTCCCCGTCCTCTCCTAGCATTTTGTTTTTTGGTGATCTTCTCCTCTGCCTTCATGGCACTCTAGTAGGCTTCCTCTATATTTTTTGGGGAAAGAATGCTGATCTCATCCAATATTTCCAATCTCAGACCATTTACATACCTTGCTATTTTTTCCAGGGTGTCCTCCGTGTAGCCAACTCTTAAATTTACCTAGTAGAATTCTTCAGTATATTCCCTCACTGTCATCCCTTTTTGCCTCAGATTCTACACTTGCTGATGTAGTGCAATCTGGTAATCTTTGGGCAAAAATCTGCCCTTCAACTTGGCCACCATTCTTGGCCATTTCTTTATTGGCAACTTGTTCATCCTTCTTCTTTTCGCTTGGACACTGTCCCACCACAAGGCTGCGTGTCCTTTCAACTTAGTTGTAGGAACTTGACTCTCCAATCTTCATTGACCTCTTCACATTTGAAATATTTGTCCAATTCATTGATCTAGTCCAACAGAACTTCTATGGACAAGCTGCCATCGTAATTTGGAATTTTTGGCTTAGGCTTGCTGCTAGCTAATATGACCGACCTCAACAATCTAATTTCCGACCCTTCTTCATCCAATCCATCTGTCGCAACTATAGCTTCCTCTTCGCTGTCATCTCCTACCTCTGAATCCCTTCTCCTTCCTACTTCAACTACCTCCAAACAAGCATTGAGGATCCTAATTTCCTCCCGCAATCCTTCCTCTGCTACTCTCCAAGCACCTCTTCCATGACCTCGTCTTCCAACTTCCATTTCTCAGGAAAACTCTGAATCCTGCTCTGATACCACAATATGATGGCAACAACCCTTTAACTTGCGGATTAAACTATTTTAACCAATGATTAAATTAAGGTTTGGGTCAAACACGTATGATTAGTCTTAGGAAGTTGATTAACAAAGATATTTGTCTGTTGGCATTAATTGTGGAGTTATTGTTGGTACGCTAGCTTTTGTACTCACCTCGATTTTCTCCTTCCCGCTCTTTGGTTATGCTAAACCCTCGTTTCACTTCACTTTGGAATTTTTTGGCTTCTCTCTGTCACGGTGAGGGTTTGTGGTCTCTTGTTGGCCTATTTGCGACTATGTCAAACTCAACAGTAATGCTCTGTCTGCACCTGGCTATGGGTTCCTTTACCTGGTGGCAAGGTAACTCCTCCCACACTTGTTGTTTTGTTACCTATTTTCCTAGGCACTGTATTGGAGGCTTCGTTGACTTTGTGAGAGGGTTTACTTCATTCCTCTGTTGGCTCTTTAACCTTCTTCGTGGTTACTACTCTTTCCACCGTTCCCTTATCTTGCTCTACTCCAGTTCTCTAGTTAAGCTTTTGGTTATTGGTTCTCTGGTTGATGTATGAATGTTTTGCTGTCCTGGCAGGTCTGAGTCACAATGGTTTTCCTCGACTTCGCTTGGTCCTGGCAAGGTAATCTTACTTTTCCATGCTATAGCTAATATTCTCTATTTTTCTTCATCACTAAGGTAGTCGCTCCTTCATATGCAGGGTTTTCACTTGTGACTGTGACTCAGTTGGGGTTTCGTTCCTCCAACACTATAACTCCTCAGGTAAGTTGGCTCTTCCTGCTTTGCTTATCAACTTTCACATTCAAATTTTTCTCTTTTTTTGCAGCAAATGACTGATATGGTTCCACTGGTTTTCTGTGGTAGGTTGGGGTTTGCTCCAGGCTCGGTCTCCGAAATGGTTGCGACCCAATGACTCTAGTAGGGTCATTCTCTACTGCTGTTACTTAGTTTATAGTCTTCTTTTTTCTATCATGACACTGGGAAAGTCCTGGTGTTCCTCTGTTTATTTGTCCTTTGCTGTTGAGTGACCTTCGGCTTTGATTGTATGTAATTTCGCCTACGTTTCGAGTTCTAGTTGTATGTAAATTATTCTTCTTACTCTCTTGTGACCGACTAGGGTTCAACCCTAGCTTCGGGGTTTGATTTCATCTTGTCTTACTCTTTTATTATCTAGCACTTTACACTGTTCTTTATGTACGCCAGCATTATATTTATAAAAGAGGAAGCAACAAGAAGTTTTTGTGTAAATGGGTTACCGTTGTTATAATTGTGTTCTACAGTAGTTGCATCCATGTTTTGTTGGGAACTGTCTCATAGTTGTTGCTTGCTTTCGAATGTTTGGGAACTTTTGTTGTTTTCGGAACTCCGTGTTAGGAATACTCTCTTATGGCTTCATTGTTTGAACTCAGGAACTATATCTCTATTTGCTAGGAAGGATATTTAGAAACAAACATTGTTGTTTAATTGACACAGACAGTAATTAGAGGGGAAAAGAAATAAATATCATGAGATTGTTTGCAGATGGATTCAGATACTCAGCTTTGTAAATTGTCTATTTCTGTATTATCTTGTTGTGCTAGTCTTTCGAACCCCTTCAAAAATGTATTACATTGGCTTTTGTATTATGTTCATACAGTTACCCGAACTGTTCACAGTTATTCTTCAATTGCTTCTACAATTACACAATTGATAACTATTTTGGGTTTTCTTGTGTTGTAGGTTATACAATATATATATTTTTTAAATGAAAAGACAATTGTAAGATAAATGAACAAAAAGACAAACAACGTGATGATAATGACCCTAATCTAACTGTATTGTTCCTAAATATCTCTTAACTAATAATGAAATAAGAAATAAGTTCCTAAACATTGTTTTGATCAACAAACATAAAATGAAACCAAATAATAATTGAACCTATCCTCCTTAGCTGAGACCAAACACCTGGTCATGGTACCCTCAGCTAGATGCTCCTGCATCATAATGTTTCATCCAAAATTATCTATGCACCTATCTCTATTTTACTCCAATGTTATTTAGTCCATTAATTACTTATGTTACTTCCTTAATCATATTCAAATGAGTTTCATTATTAGATTTATGAATTTTTTCATGCATTCAATAATTGCAATCAATTACTTTTTGCATGAGAACCAGGTACTATGTAGCAACGCTGCATATTACACTTGTTTATTTTATGTTTTTTTAATAGTTTTATATCTATAGTTTTTTTTTTAATATATATTATATATATATATATATATATATATATATATATAATATATATATATAATATATATATATATATATATATCTTCTTTTTCTTTTCTTTTTTGTCTTTTTTTAATATTTTTTTGTCTTATTTTATGTTGAATTTTCATCGTTTTATGGGTTATTTTTGGTCTTTTTTTAATGTTTATTTTTTAATTTTTTTATAAGTAATTTTTAAATTTATCTTTTTGCAATGTTTAATTTTTTATTTTTTTTAATTACTATTTTTTTCATGATTTTTTTTTTTTTAATTTAATTGATTTTTTTTTTCGTAGAGGTTGTGTCAACTAACAACCCGACGACAATATGTCTCAATTTGATAGTTGATTTTTTATTTTTGTTACAATGAATCAAGTTCCTCTCCACTTTGTGTTAAATTGTTGGTTGATTTTTAAGTTTTCATTGCAATGGGTCAAGCATGCTCCCATTTTTTCGTTGTAATATGCCAAGTTATCTTAGGCTAAGATTTTAAAAGAAATATATTTTTAGCAATTCATATAATGACTAGTTTATTTTCGTATTTATCTTTAAGGTTTAATTTAGTTATAATATTTGATCTCAAAACATGTTGAAAATCTAAGGTTTGTTATAAACATGATATTTATTTTTTAATTCAATGGCTAGAAAATGTTGACATTTTAAGGTTTTTTGGAGTTGTGATATTTTATCTTTAATGCCATGGTTGAAAATACCAAAATTTTAAAGTTTTTCAGAGTCATGATATTTATCTTTAAGGTTATGGTTGAAAATTGTTGGAATTTTTAGGTTTTTTGGAGTTGTCATATTTTATCTTCAACGTATTATTGAAAATTATTGAAATCTTAATGATTTTTGGAGTTATGGTATTTTACTTTTAATGACATTCCTAAAAAATGTTGGAATTTTAGCCAAAAAAAACATTGATGCCAACATCAACACTTTTTATTTCGAGATGTTTTTTCATTGTTATTGTACAAATATTTTAGTTTTTATGTCATTGTTTAAAAAAATTGAAATTTTAATCCCCCCACCAAAAAAAAATGTGATGATGCAACATCATGTTGCATCAACACTTTTCGTTTCAGGGTGTTTTTCATGTTTTTTGCACAAAAAAATTGGTTTTTACTGTCATTTTAAAAAATGTTGGAAATTTACCTCCCCAAAACAAATTCATTCTAGCAGACACACACTTCATTTTTTGGTTTTTTTACATGCTTTTTTGGGGGGTTTTTTGGCTAGAGTTCTCGTTTTAAGGTTATAGTTATCATTAAGTAAGTCTCTTTGTTATATATATCAAGGATAAATATATTTTGCATTCATATATTAATTACATAGTTATAGATGGTGTGGATATTATTCTTCGATATTTTTAGATGGACTTATTGGTTACAATTAATATTATTTTACAAAATAAATGTATGAATATTTTTGTACAAGAAAAATAAAATCACATTGCAAGATATTTCTCTCTTTAAACAATAAAGCACCAATGTGTCACATGGAAAAGTATTTATAAAAAACTTATAGTACTTTTAAACACATCAAATGAAAATTTCAAGGATAAATGAGAAGAAGAGTCTATGGAACTAAATAAAGGAGAGCTTTAGGAAATGCATTAAAATGAAGATGAATATATAGAGCCACAATCCCCAAAAACATGAATATCTAAGGTTAGTTAATATTTCCATCTACATCTCCCCCACGATGGGTGCATAAATTTGACATTTGTCAGTGGGCGATCAAGGTTAAGTGGGAGGGGAAGCCTCTCGGCCAATCATTTAATTCTCTAGCATGCTCATTTTAACCATGAAATGATGTTCACACTAGTCTTTCATTGGCCATAATACACCAAATCTTGCTTGGATTAAGGGAAAATAATGGCAATGCATAATGGCTTGCAAAGGTTCCTTGTAGCACTAGATGAGAATGGTGTCATGGTTTGTCGATGTCCTCTTTTTAGTCTATTTTAGTTACTTATGTTTTATCCTGTACAGTGCTTGTTGGAAGAAAAGATGTAGTTTGCTTCGTAACTGCAAGGTCTGTTTCTGTTACTTATGTTTTATCCTGTACAGTGCTTGTTGGAAGAAAAGATGCAATTTTCTTCGTAATTTCAAGGTCATCATTCCCATAATGCTCATCCTCTCCTCACACCCTTTAATTGTACTTCCTTTATGCATATTTTGGCACTCTCAACACTGGAGTGTCTACCTTACAATTGGATTTGCATTCGTCCACCCTTAGCCTCCCTTGCTTGCAGGTTGGCTATAGAATCTCCACTAGCCCCCCATCTTCACCATTATGGTGTGGCCTTCTCAGAGGGTTCTCTATTTTATTACAATTCATAGGCTCTAGCAATTCAAGATCAATTCCCTTCACTCTTTTTCTCTCTCTAGCCCAGTTCCCCATCCTCAAAGCACCTCTTCTTCTTATTATTCATGGCTCTATGAGTCCTTAAAGAAAACCAAGGTTTTTTTCCCTCTTTAATCAGTTGTGCAACTCTTGGTGGTGAGCTCAGGCTTAGGCTCAAGGTGGTGATCTTGGGATTCAACTCAGAATGATCAACAATTATAGTTCATGGTGTGGTTCTATAGTGCTGGTCGCCTGCATGGAAACAACCAACATTCATTTTCCATCCTGTGATGGCGGCAATATCCATACATTCAGTAAAATATGGGTGACGATAATTGGCTCTTGGTGTAAGCAACCTTAGACTCACGGGTTGACATGGCTCATTGCTTGGAACTTGTAACATTGGTATACTCCAACATGATTCTTGGTGGAAAGAGGTTGGCAATCTAGTGTGAAAGGTGGCTTGTGGCGTCGCTTCTCAATGGCTCCATGGTTTTTGTGGCGAGGGCTGGTGGCCTCACTTCTTGGTGGCTCTAGGATTTTGGTTCCTCATTGGTCTATGGTCCGTGGCTCCTCAATGGTCCATGGTTAAGGATCTATGCCTTCCTGCTGGCCCCAAGTCATATTATGGTTCTCTATTATGTTTTACTTATGCATGGATAACATCCTTAAGTTTTGGCACTTTTTAGACGGATTTGTAAAATAGAGCCAACATTTTTGTAACTCTCTACATAGTAGCATGGGATCTAACCATCCTTTCATTTTTTCAAAAAAGCTTATCAAGAAAAACACTTGTAATCTAAAGAAACTCAATCAATGTTACTGGGTTGGTTTCCCAATAAGGTGACCAGTAATACAAGGACCTATCATATGTAATGCTTTAAATCAGTAATACAAATTCGAGCTTCAAACAAACAAGAAAAAAATCCATCTACATAACCCTAGGAAACAAGAATCATCAAGGAAAGACCATGAGCATCAATAGACTTACGATGGGCTAATACGACACTAGAAAAGTGCCTAGTATAGAGGCACACAAAGGGAAAACAAATATGGGTGGAGACATTAGGATAACATAGAAATGACATGGAACCAAATCAACAACCATATTCAATATCAAGGCAAAAAAATAAGTTGGACCCTGAGTCCAAATATCACTAGGATGATTGAATTCTCATGATTAGTACATTACCTGCCAAATCATATTATATGGCTTACACTTGGATTGAGAATGAAACATCTGAAGGGGGATGGCATGTAAAATACTTAGTGGGGGTAGTTATTATAATGTTAGGTTCCTAGGAAAGATAATTAATATAATGTCACCAATAAATTAAATATGTTCCACTAAGTTGTTAATGGGTGAGCTCATTAATTAATGTAATAGGCCATACTCATGGAATATGACAACTAGGTAGTTGGTGTGTAAAAATGTAATAATCATAGCTAGCTAGAATAATTCCACAAGGATACTCTTGTGAGAGTACATATATGCGTGCATGTCATTGGCACTACCTGTGAAATGGTTCCCACTGTAAGGAGTAGTTGATGGTGTTATCTTAGTTTGTTGTCACCATTGTTAGCTCAAATGGTTGTAGTCATTAATAGCTTAGGGAATTAATGAAGGTGAGGTAGCACAATGTATGTAGTCCAAGGGATTAGTTGAATCAATTTTCACCATTGTTGCTAGGCATTTAGCTAGTTCTATGCTAATAGATATTAAATTTGAATTATCTTAGGTGAGACATACTAGTCTACATCAATGGGTATCCAAAATTCCCCCCTCCACCTTCTTCATCCATCGTCTCATTTTCTCACTCATAGAGATGGAAACATACATATATAGTACTACTCAAGAGTATGATTTTAAGTAAAAGGTCATAAAATCCAACACAATTATAAAGGAAGAATTATTGGAAGTTTGTACATGGGAGGTTTGTTACCAACCCATAAAATTAGCAATTTTGCTCCATGTTGACATTGATGATATTTTCTCTAAAACCACTCTTAAAAAAGTTTCAAATTAAACAAAAAATATTAAATTTAGAGATAAAATTTTAACCTTATAATTAACATTTATTAAATAAATAATTAGTGTAATTATGTTACGAGTAATTTCAATAATTTTTTTATTATTAAAAATGGTGATGATAATAATAACACTAATCATAACCAACCCTAATTAATTTGCCAGTACAATTATGGTTAGATCGACCATGATCATGGTCATAATCAACTTTAATCGCATTAAACTATATTTTATTATCATAATAATGACTATAATCATTTTTCCCATTATTATCATCGTGAAAGGTAATCACTATGTAAGTAATTAAACAAGTTCATTAGGTTGAAGGTTTAATTTACAATGAAGGTGTTGAATTAATGCTTGAACTTTTACAAGTTATTTTGTCCATCACCAATATTTTCGAAATATATGATCCTTTAAACTAGAATATAAGAAGTTATATATATATATAATATATATTTTTAAATAATATTAAACTAAATAATATATATATTTTTTTTATTTTAGTATTTAATAAATTTATAAAAAAATAAACTTATATTAATAAATTTTTTATATATTTAAAATAAAATAAAATCATTCTATTGTACTGTAAGACTTGTAATCACATTGTAGTTATGGGATTCACTAATTATTATGAATGTCCTCAAACACTAGAGAATTGCATAATGACCGAAAACCCAGGAAAATACTGTCAAATAATATGGTTAATTTTATGAAATAATTAATTTTAAAATTTTAAGAACATTTCCAATTATATTTTTATAAATAATTAAAATTAATAATCAATTCTTTAGATTAATAATTATAATTTTTTATTTTTTAATACATTATTATATATAATCAAAACTTAGCCCTATTATATTTAATATTTATAAATTTATATAACAATTTAAAATAATTAAAAAATATAAATTAAATTCTAATAATTACATAAATGTGTCAATGATTAATTAACCTGATATGCTTCACTAATGTGGATTATAAAAAATATATCCTCACCAATATATTCATACTTTTTTGTCATGGTTGTGCCATCTCTACTAGCATTACTTTATCCACTTTCTTCCATCATTCTTTCTTTACTACACTATGACCATGTCATGGGACATGACAAGGATATGAGCAGTCAGTCACATGCATTCCATTTATTTACATGTAACAAATTAGGATGATTATTATAATGCATCACGTATCACCTTTTATTTTCAAGGCAAATGTGATTGGCCAATGAACCAAGATGCATGCTTATTTTGGTAAAGTGTAATCCTCATAAAAAAAAGCATTTTGCAAAGCATCATCTAATAAATTACGACCTACGCTATCTATAATTTATGAATATATTAATTAAAAAATAATATATATATATTATATATATATATATATTAATATTATTCATATTCATATTCATATTCATATTCTAGTATCACTAGAATTATGGAAATCAGAAAAGTATGATAACCAAAAGACGAATAATATGGGCGTTTCAGAATGGATGAATATTAAAATAATAATCGTATCACACCAATGATTAGATGTTTTTTGATGGTTTGTTGAGTTTATATATATATATATATATATATATATATATATTTAATAAGATTACTATTAAGTTAAATATTAAATTAGTGTATGAGAATTTTTTGTTTGAGTGACAAAAGTTCACTTTCGTATACTAATTTGACTACTAAAGTTTATGAAAGCATATATACTCTTTTTGTTTTTTTAAATCCAACCAAAATTTTATATTAATGTTCAATATAAAACCAAATTAAAATTGAGACTCCTTGAAATAGTTTGTGGACCTAGTCCACCATATGAAAATCTGTTGACATCACAAACCCAAAAACGACTACCAATTTCTCCAAAAAATGGCAAATGGTTACAACTAGAAAAGCTTAGAGTAAAAACGATAGCTTGGATAACTGAGCAACTTACAAAACCGCTTTCTGACATATTTATATAACTACTATGCATATGATCTCCATGGAAATAAAGGTAGAAGAGACAAAATATAACACACAAACACATAAAAAACAAAACATCACGAACACAAGTCCAAATAGTATAAGATCAGATAAATATTCATTCGTACATAATGAGCACTAGCTGTTTTGGAGAAGAATTTGCACTGACCATGTTAATGGCACTAACATTGATAATTGCTTATCCATTCTGTGGTGCAGTAGAATCTGCATCTGTAGTGATGTAGCACTCTGTTTTATTCAAGCGCTTTGTCATCTCGTCCATATCATATCATATGTCCCTCATAATCCTTTTCATTTCCTCATGGCCAACGAAGAGCTTATAGTTGTCCACTTGTTTTTCATGTAACACCATATGCAACAGATTAGACATTTGTCTATGTTGAAATATCGAAAGCACAAGAAATGTAACCTTCGTTTCCTCCATTTGTCTAGGTCAGGTACTGAGTTAGTTTTTCCTACACAAATCTATGAGTCAGAGTGATACATTTTCTCACTAACTTTTTTTTCTTCCAGGGTTTGAATCTCTTATCGAACCTCCAAAGGCACAGCATCGAAAAAATTGGTCAACAACTCCCAACTAAAAAGACAACATTTTCTAGAAGAGGAAGCTCTTGTTGAACCTCCCATGTGACCAGTTAAACGTTGTTTCGGCACCATGTGAAACCAAATCTTGCAAATAAACTTCACATATATTTGTGGAATGTCCCCCTTAATGGTGATGAATGAACGACTAGACAGAGATGACCCCCAAGGACCCTAGTAACCATAGAAATAAATACAAGTAATTGAGAATGCCTTGGTACCATCACGATACTGACATCATCCAAGAATCTACAACATGAGATTTTATAAAAAAGTGAACCCAATACCATATGATTTGCACCAATGAAAACCAGATTGCCCTCTGAGTTGCCCAAGTTAACCCATGTATAGAACGAAGGCGAATATGACTAAAAGCAAATATAAAATTTATCACTGTACCAATCCATGGCAATCAAGACTAGACAATTAAAAGATATGCCAAAGGATCTAGAGACTGTAAATTAGCAGAGGGGAGTATGACAACCAATTCAAAGGACAGTCTCGACGAAGTATTTTGCAAAAAAAAATTGTTCCCTTCATTGAATCCCAGACCCCTTCCTGTAACAATTATGATAATGAGACTACAAAGGAGACACAACCAACAAGGATGGCTCTCTCATGTAATGATAAACAAATACGAAACTTGATATTAGGTTTGTAGCTAATAAATCAACACATCAATACCAATGGTAACAAAGAGTAACCACAAATGATAATGTAAAATTCCTTGAGACAAAAGGCTTGATTAAAACCAAGTATGAAACCAACCTTAATAAGTGAAATACACCAACTGGAAACACAACTTAAAAATGCATAGACTTCTAAATTTAGGATGACCAAGTTCTAGAGAGAAAATTGTTGTAGATAACTTGGAACTTACTTGAGAAACAAAAATATGATGGCAAATGCGGGAATCCTGAGCATACCCCAAATGAATCGTGGCTAGACTGCACCACCCAGAAGCTGCTTCAACTAGTCACCACCCTTGCTCCTCATGCAGGGTGATATACAACTTTATATATAGCCCTCACCAATACTCAGACCCAGAAGAAGGCTGAAGCCAAACACCCACTAGGAACCAAGTGGAAAACCTCCCTCTGATATCCTCTTTCCCAAAAACTCACATGATATGACGATTATTAATGCCATCTGATCGCTTGTCAAACGACATCCAGCCTACAGCCAATCCCCCACATGCTTTCTCCTTCATCCTTTTGTTGAATATGTCAAACGAAATGTACAGAGGTTTGAAATGACATTTCTTCCTTGGTTCCCACCACCGCAACTTTATTGCATTGTCCAAAACAACATGTGATTTCCTACCCCCTAACCTAACCCTTAACCATGCGTCTGCACGAGAATGCCAAGTGGAGGTCCTGGCACGCCTCCCTTTAGTTGCCTCCAACTTGGCCACCCATAACACATGCATGACCCTCATGAGCTATGGTTCACCTGGATACTAGAAAACAACCTTTCACTTTGTGATCGATCGTCCATTAGAAAAGTATCCCATCGGGGAACAAAAGCATACATACTCAACCCCCTCTGGTTTTGAACATGTGTGTGTGTGTGTGTGTGTGTGTGTGTGTGTATGTGTGAGCTTTAATTTAATGATGAGAGGTTTAATCAAACTGTTTTAGATAGTTTTTATGATCATATAAATTTATTAGAAGAGATAAATGAAAAAGAAGTGAAATATAAAATAGATTTAGAGGTAATGCTCAATAACAAATTTAAATTTTTAGAAGAGAATCCATAGAATACAATATTAGGATTTAAGGTTCAATTACAAAAATTGAGGTATATATTACAAGAAATGGAAAAACAAAAACAACTAATGGGATAAGAAAATTACAACTTGAGAGACGAGATTAAAAAGAAAAGAAAAACTAAAGAAGAATTTGTACCTATGTAGTACAGAAAATAAACTAGATATCAGATCCACCAAAGAGGAAATGAATAAGCTAATTGAGTCAAATCACAAGCATAATGAAAGAGCCTGGAATCTCATAATTTCTAGTATAAAATAACATAAAGATAAGGACATACTAGCAGTGATAAAAGAATAACTAAAAGGGAAGAAACAAATTGAAACAAATTATCCCATAGAATCAAAGAGTTTTGGAAAGACACTCGAACATAAAGATATATTGACTCGTGTCTATGTAAGTTGTATTGAACATAAATTTGAAATTCTCAATAAATTTTTGAACTTAAAAGGGACATGAATCTTTACAAATTAAGACCTTGGTCCAATGGACCAAGTTGAGTTAAGGAAGCATGCTCAATAGGTAAAGGAAGCCAAAAAGAGGAGGAAAATGGAAAATAATTGGATATATTATTGGTAGAGGTCATATTGATAATAATAAATAGGAATTTGGAACACTCTGGAACCTTTTTTAGAGATGTTGTGGCTTTCCATTATGTAAAGGTCCTATGTTAAGTTGGGTCCCAATATTATTTTTCTTGTTTAAACATGGGAGCATGATGAGTATAAGATGCCTCACATAGATGGATTCATTTTGTGGTCAATATAGAATGAAAAATGCTCTCATAGAGGAGTTGGGAAAATAGTTTGTTATATATTAAAAAAAATTCTCCTTATATTTAGTTTCATATGATAGACCCTTTCAATCAATTCACTTGGATGAAAACCCATGATATCAAGGCTAAGAGACTTCATATTGCAATTTTTTATTTCACCTATTGATTTTACCTTTTATAAGAAAACAAGTGCACATAAAGATTAACTTTACAATACCTTAGAAGAGATTCACAATCTCATAAATGAAGGTAATACTCTCTTGTTAGGAGACTTTAATGTTAGAATTGAAACTATCCAATCTATTATTCTAAGAAATTATTCCAACCTTGATCCTCTATGACTAGATGATGACCTTGTGTTAGCTAGTAGATACAAAAGAAATTCTAAATACCTAAACAATAATATATTTGGTATCGATATAGTCAATATTTGTACTTCTCAAGATCTAATAATTTGCAATGGTATAATTAAGTAGCCAAACTCCAGCCAAATGACTTTTATTCATGGTTTTGGTAGTAGTGTCATGGATTATGTGATATCTGATATCTTTTTTTCCAACCAAATATTAAATTTTGACCTCATAAATAACCATGACCTCGACTCCAATCATAGACCTTTAATATTAACTCTAAAATTTTCCATGTACAAAATACCCATGCAAAATACTATTGATAATCAAAGACACCTACTTTTTGACAAAATCAAAGTTGATCTCTTCCTAGATGATTTAAATAGGGATTTAAACCTCTTAACTTATAAGGACAACATCAAGGGCCTCTATCATAATTTAACTGACTCTTTCTACTTCCATTAACAAGTTCTATATCGAGTTTTCATATAAAGAATAATAAAACAATCAACCCTTGGTGTCATAATGATTGTAAAATTGCTAGAAAGGAAATTAGGGATGTTTCTAATGAATCATTAAATCTCAATAAGGTAAATATGTACAAATCCCTTCTTAAAAGGAAGAAAAGTTACTATATAAATAAAAAGCAAACGAAATTTTTGCACCTATCTAAATCATACGGTAGGAAGTTTTTATGGAAAATTATAAGTTGTAAAATGAAATAAAATAATAAGATTTCCTTGAAGAAATGGAATTTCTATGTTAAAAAACTTCATGAATCCCTTAATTACATGAACACCATTTGGAATGTTCTTATAGTTTATGATTTTTTTCTTTGGGCAACATAGAATTTATGATTAAGTGGCTCACAACTAGGAAAGCTAAAGACATTGAAGGCTTCAGGACTAAAAAATTTAAAATATGAGGGCCTATCCTCACCCCTCACATACACAAGCTCTTCAATTTGGCAGTGAGTAAGGCTTCCTTAAGCCTTGGAAATAGATTCTCATTGTACCTATATATAAAATTCATAATAAAATCATCCTTTATAATTATAGGATATTATGATTAGCCCCATTTTAGTCAGGTTGTATGGAATTATTTTGCAAAAGAGATTATCCTATATCTAGAAATACATGACAAAAGCTAAAGACTAAGTTTGGTTTAGGAGATATCATTCTATGATGTCCTTGTGGCTCTTAGGATCATCACAAAGGAGTGCCACAATAATAATACCAATCACATTTGTTGTTTGGTTGAATTTAGAAAATTCTATGACACCATTCTTAGCACAAACATTTGGAAGATGATAGAAGAGATAAACCTCTTGATTTTAGGGTTGTTGTGACAAAGTTGTATGATACTGTTATTTCCAAATCTATGACCACTAAGGGGTGGTTGGAAGAAATTAACTACAATATTGGATTTAAGAAAGTGTGTACCTTATCCCCTTATAGTCTTTTTAGCTTATACACTAATAATTTAGAAGAGCATTTCAAGGAAGCAGGTTATGTTGGTCCCACCCTCACTAGTATAGTCATCACTCTTCCTCTTTATGCTGATGATATTGGTATTTTTTGTGAGGAGTCCTTACAATATTGGCAAGAAACTATGAATCCTCCAATATTTCCATTTAAATACGGGTACTTTTAATACTAAAAAAAATGAAATTCATGATAATTAAATCGAAAATGGTCCACGGGGTCTTGGATAGATAGTGATCGAGTGCATTGTTAAAACATTCCTAGATGTTATGTCATTGGTTTAATCCCTCACCATATTCGGGTGTTATTCTTGGACATGACCATGATGTAGACTCACTAATTCCAAACATACAAAAAATATATATAATTAAATCCAGAAAGATTGCATATGATACTTTCATATATCGAAACAAGAACTTTGAGGTAGTTCATTCATACAAATATCCTGGAATCAATATTGATCATATTATGTTCAACTAGAATTATAGCATATAGAAAAATATAAAAGGATGACAGAAATATTACTATCGACTTGAAAAAAAATGTAGGTCAACATATTTTTGGATATGGGATAAAAACCCTCCTCTTCAATAATTTTTCACCCTTTTTATTTTATATGGATGTGAGGCTTCAGGATGCAGTATCACCAAAGAGTCATGGATGAATATATAAAAAATCCAAAGAAATTTATAAATTGTAATCTCAAGATTAAAGGAAATAAACCCTATCATATTCTCCTCATTAAAGAAATCCTTTTGTAACACTCCCTACGACCCCCTCGCTCCACCTAATATGAATGGGAGAAGTTACCTTGATTTAACCCAAATCCCATTGTCTCATCATGGAAATGGGTTACAAAATTTCTCTTTTCCAAAGGTTAGTAGAAATAACTGGGATGACACCATCAGATTCAACTCGTTAAGAGATTTTTATTGATATAATTCGTATCCTAATCCAATATCTAGATCAAAATATATTCCCATTTAATGTTTCACCACTTAAACTCTACCACCTAGTAAAGATCTACCATGTGGCATCTAATGACACCTACATGGCATCCCCACCTCACTTAAGTGGTTCCACATCAATTTAGTTTCGACATGGTTATGACTTAACCTTAAGTGACATCTGCATCATCAACTCACTCATGGGCCCAAAATCCCAACCCTTAGTGTGAAAACACACCAAGTCACATTATATCAAGCTTTTCAGGAAAATAACGTTCCCATGACTTACCACTTAAAAAAATCCCTAAACCCTTAGACCTTCGTGCATGGCTACATCTGGGCCTTCCAAACACATTCCTTCATGTTTGCTTTGAATGTCTCGATCCTCTAGTTTAATTCCAATTCACACTACCTTTTGTTGCAAGGGCCCCACCTCAAACTTCTATTTAATTTAGCCTATGATGGAGTGCATCCCCACACTCTATATAACATTAACCCCAAAAGGTCCCCATCCCAGATATGCCTTATCTGGTCCACTTTTCACCCATATCAAGTTATGTCTGGCCCATTCAAAATCTAGGTCCATGGCAATAAGCTCTCACCATTCCTCATAAACACCCAAACTCTCAGACTTTCCTAGACTAAGCCAAGACCAACCTCATACACAAAGAAAATTTTTCCTTAGAAGCCTAGAATGACTCTCTAGGATTTCTTCAATCATTTTAGGGAAATAAATAAGCATTCCATAAGAACTTGGTTTGACTTAAAACATGCACAACCACAAGAATTCATATTCATATATAAAATAGAATACATTCATGATGATGTAAACATACCTTCCACTCAAGCATTGTAATTAATCAAAATTCATGGCTACTATACTCTACAGTTCTGACTACTACAACACCAGACCCATCCCAGTAGGTCTTGAGCAATCTCATCATTCCTATCGATCTACTCAAGCATAAATGCACTATTTCATTCATTTATTTGAAAATAAAGGAAGCAACAATCATTTACACATAATGTGGATCCATATTAACTCATATGAGGCCACATATAGTCCATTTAACAAAAACCTTTTTATTACTCAAGCTCATAGATCCTCTAGTGAAAATAGCAACTAAATCATGGATTTTCACCCACAGACAGACAAATACACCATAATAGTTTAACTTGATTATGAAATAGTCAACAATAGTCATGAAAATAAATTTTCAATTAGGGAGTATATCAACATATACAAGAAACCACAAGCCCCTCACATCTTGAGAACAATCATGCAACACATCTCATTGAAAACACATACATGAAATACACATTCCTTCATTAACAATGTTGATACACTCATTGTTATTTAACAACAATATTCAATATTCAAGTGTAGAAAGTATACAAGTAAACACTTATCTTATTATCTTTAAGTGACTGGAAACTGAGAGAGGGACTTCAACTCTCCACCCAACCTAGGTCAACTATACTGCAATCTTTCTCGTAGCTAACCACCCCCAAGCAAGATTTTGAGTCTAAGGAGAAGTGCTCAAGTGCATTCACATCAATACCAATCAACCAAATAAACAAGAATAAAATTTCATTGTGCAAGTTGTTTATCAACTGCCTCTCGTAGTAAGCACCACAACAACTCTTAATTCAAATCAAATTCAAGTCACAGACCAATAGGGAGAAAGGCCCATTGTCCATATGATTTATCAACTTCCTCCGGTGGTAAGCACCACAGTGACTTCTACCCCAATAGAAACCAATCACAGGGAATTCACCCAAGGCTCAATTAGAGATCATTTAGTTCCATGAGATTGAAAACATCACATGGGTGATTTATCATTTGTTTCTTTAAGATAGCACTACAAGAGTCAAGGTCCCACTATCCATGTGGTTTATCAACTTAATGAGAAAGCACATAAGTAGTTTATCAACCCTAAGGTAAGCACTTGGTGGTTTATCATCTCCTTTCAATAAGCACCTAGGTACCTATACCTGATAGTGGCTTATCAACTTACCTCCAACAAGTACCCCAGTGGTCAAACACTTGATGATTCAACACCATTGAACTCTTATTGTTTAAACAAATTAACAAGCACACATAGATGCCTTCATAAACACATGGAATATCATCCCCATAATATAACACAGGCTAGAAGTATATTATCCCTAGCACATTTACGTCCACTGCCTCGACTTAAGCTCTACATTCTCTTGCATTGTTCACAATCATGCAGTTATTCTCCTATGCATACAGCTATTCTTGTTTAAACTAAACTCTCACTATCTTCTCCCTGCGTCGTGACTTCTTTCTATGTCCTTCTCTTGCATTTTGACCATCCCCACATAATCCATGAGAAAAAAATTGCATTGTTTTCCTACATTGAGGAAATCCATGCTTCCATTCATTTCTTGCACCAACAATGCCATAAATTCATCAAGGAGATAGCTGGTGAAATATATGTAGTGGCTTCATTTTACAAGCAACTCCTCCTCCTTAGACCTTTGAATATGTACCCACTTCTTTCATTCAATAATTATTTACATTTCCACATTATTTACAAGAAATACAATTCATAATAATATTTACAAGAGGGATAGAAAAAAAGGTTGCCACACATTTCCCCATTAAAACCATGGTTATGACTAGGTATATTATGTATGATAAGAGATTAAACAACATGAAAGACAAGAGGCTTATTAAAATTGATTCTAGCTTTGGACAAAACCACCTTCAACTCAACAAGGTACAACATAAGGATACCCAGTCTTGGATAATCCATTGGGGGATAAAGAAGGAGATCATTTTGAAGAATAAGGAATATTAAAAATATTATTATATCAAAATTTAGGGAGAAATTGTTGGGTGGTAAAGAGTTAGAGGGAGAATGGAAATGAATATATCATAAGGAGGTGATCAAACCAAATTCCAAAAATCAAAAGTATATCTCTATCTTGAATAATGTATGGAAAAAAAATAAATTTCTAATATAAGAACAAATTCTCATGAACTCCATAGTGTGTTGGACACCTAATCCTAAATGGGTTAGTGTGGAAGCTGAATAGACAAGGTAGTCCAAGAGACTTTGGGACATGGAACCCAACGGTCACATAATGTACTATAAATGTATATCTCTTGTTAATAAAAATTGTACTCTCATGTTTTATCCTTCATATTCTATTGCTGCCCATGTGTGTTTAACATGGTATCAGAGTAGGCGATCTCGTGCCCTGCTCAAATATGAGCCACTTGTTTTCTGTGGCCTTTCTTACATGCAAGTCCTGTACATTCATATAATTGTCAGTGCTGCTATTATGGATGTAACGTACATTCCAGCAATCTGAAAATAGAGGCTTGGGTATTTTAAGAGTCTGTCAACTCTTCAAAACTTCCTTGCCATTCTCAGTCTAACGCTCAGCCTATCGCTCTCCCCATCGGTTGCCATACCAAAGTCCACTGGTCGCTCTGCACTAACCATACAAATGATGGCCCATACAATTACTGTCTTGGCTCTGCGTTAACCATCGTTGCTCCTGCGCTCTCTGTTTCTCCTGCCCTATAAGAACCTTGCTATTCTAAGCCCGTAATTGTCTGAGTCACTGTATTATTGTCTGCGATGACCAGTGTCAATTCAAACAAGGCTCTAACATCCATGCCCTCACTGGCCAGGGCTATGAAGAGCGAGACATAGGCTGAATTATCCTCAGTGCTCTTGTTGTCGGGATAGAAGTAGATGGCCCATTTGTAACCCCTGACCATGAAGGTTTCACTGGCGATGTATTTCCCGACTCCCATTCCATTGGAGAGGGTGTAACCGTTAATTGTGAAGTGATGGGAGCCATTGATGGTGTCAATAATTGATGTAGAAGTCGATGGCACGGAGGTTGGGCGAGATGGGCCAGAAAGGGAAGAAGACGAGGGTGCCACTACAGCTACCCATGCCATTGTTATCATAATCCCCCTACTACTCCCTCGCTTGGTGGCCATGGCCATTTGTTGTGTTGTCTCTTTGTTTGGGGTCCGAGGATATCTCCTGTGAATCTTTGATTAACAGCAGCCTGTATCTGATTACTCGTCCTTTCGGAGGGAGAGGTTTTGAATCCCACGTTACTTATCCCAAACAAACATCCTTTCTATGCGTATATTGGGCAATGAATTTGAATGCGGGAAGATGACGTGGGCATGGGTGCAATGTGAAGACATTAAACTGCCATAGTCATTTCTAGATTTGATGTTGGGCATGTACACTTGCAATGGTCGAGTTCTGGGCTTGCAAGGCTCAACCACCTTGACCGTATAGAGGCTGTGGGTCATTTTATGCTTGTTGGTCATAATACTTGTCTACAAGGAAGTCGATATCAGTGATATATGGACCACATTTCTTGTCCTGCTAAGCGTGGGTACAGAGGGAATGTTTATGCTTTAGTGGAACGAGTCAACACAGAAGATAACTGTGACAAATCCTTGCATATTACCCTGAATCTCATGAGTTTTCCTAGTTGTTATGCATGTATTTAGTGCTCCTTTAGAGGTTGTAACTGGTTAATAAATATTATAGTTGGGAACTTGTATGGCTGAAAGTCACGTGGGGAACTTGCTAAAATTACTGAAGAATATCTTGCTGCTTACATACTAGATGTCCACTACATTTCTTTGGGGACAGTGATGATATGATTATAGGGCTGTAGCAGGTTCTATATTCTTATTTTGTATTGTAAACTCTTATCTGTAAGTTCATAAATCAGTAGAGATGCATGTCTAGTATCTTCTGTGTTGTTTCCAGTGAGTAAATTACTCCCAGTGACTGATGTAATGTGCTCAGTGGTGATTTAATTTAATGGTGAAATCATTGAATATATTATATTGTTGATTGAGAGGTTTCTGGAGGCATTATACTCTCATTGTGCATCTCAATTTAGAGTAAAGCTTAATAAATATACTTACAGTTTTCTGTCATCAAAGTGTTTATCTAAACTCCTCACTGAAAAATCCCATCAAACTCAGAAAAACTCAGAACTATTATGGAACTTTTCTAAGAGGAATTTCACAATAGGCCAAGGAGCCACTGATCATATATTCTAGAATTAATAGTAGACTTATCATTTCAAAGGGGTCGAGTAGCACTTGTTAGTGGTGCCAACTCTAGACAAAGAGGAGCCTATTTCAAGAGGTTGAGTTGGTTGTAGCTTATCCAAAGAGGAAAAGTTGGTTTCAAAGCATCTTCAAATCAAGTTCTATCAGTTGGTGTTCTAGGTGTCAAAGAGAAGATAAAATTCAAAAAATAGGGCCATTGTTATATGCATACTTCTGATTTGGACACTTCCTTGGGACCATGCCTATGGATACCTGTAGCAGCTTATCTTAAAGGAGCTGAGTTGGTTTCAGAGACATTTGCAGATCAGTCATAGTTGCCTATTGTGTGTTGAGGACGAATTTCCGAGAACAAACTTATCCTTATTACTGTGCAAACTCGTGATTGTTCCAGGTTCCTTTATCAATACAACACTTCTTTCCCTTGCTTCCTTTATTCATTTGCTGCACATTTATAAAGGATATTGCTGTGTATTATGAGTGGGTATTACTTTTTTGCATTGAGTAGTAGTTGTGATCATTTTTTTAAGGTGTAAATCTGACATTGAAGAAAAAATGGCCCGAATCAGTGAAGTATTAGAGTTCCTCAAAACTTTGATATTGTCTACTAATCATGATACATTAAAAGTCAGCAAAGTTTCTCTCACAGACATTCAGGTTTGTCTACAAAATGCACAAGAGAAAATTGTTTTTTTGCAGCTCGAAACTCAGCTACAGTAAGAAGAATTAAGACAAAGGAGTCATCGTTCTGAACCTATTTCTGTTCAGAAGATTGAAACAGACTCCCATAAAGCAGCAGTTGTACATGCAAATGCAAAAGTTCAGTCTGCACTTCCCAAGCCCATCATCAGACCTTGGGAACAACTTGTCCACAACAAGCACAAAACTGGTCTTGGATATGACAAGGAATTGTCCTTTCATATTCCAGACTACTCAAAGCCCATTTAGTTTCAGAGTGCTGGATTCATTCATGACAGTTCACCTGCTCCTCATGACAGTTCACATCTAGCTGTTCTAGATTCTACTCCTCTTCCACAGCAACAACAACAACAACACATTGTGAAATGCCAACACTGTGACCGAGTTGGCCATTTGAAAGATCATTGTTTTGATCTTCATCCATGTAAGCATTGTCATAAAACGAGTCATTCTTCAAACAAATGCTTCAAAAACAAACGTCCTGCAAGAACAAAGATTCATCTTGGATGGATCACTTCTTGGCAATGGGCATCAACAGCCAAGAAGATATTCCAAACACAAGTCAGAACTTGTTCCAGAGTATTGAACAATCTTGCAATTGAGTTTTCTCCATCATCTCACCTTGTATCTGATAGGGGGGGAAATGATGGTCATCTACAAGCTTCAAAGCCACATCAAACGAGCGTGAGTCACAACCTGCCACACCAGTTTCAGAGTTGTAGCTAGCAACAAAGATGCCCGTGAACATGCCTTTAGTTGGCAATCTGGGAGACTTCAGCTTCTTGCCAGTTTCGGAAGAATTCTAGGAACAAAATTGAGAACACTTCCTCTAGCAGAAGACTTCAGCTTCTTGCTAGTTTTGAAAGAGTTCCAGGAATTGCATTATGCATTCTAGAGTTGTTGGTTATCCTTAAACCATCATAGATTGAGACTTCCCATTTCAGGTTGAAGTTCTCCCTTTTATGTGGGGTGAGACCTCCCTTTCATGGTTGAAGGTTTCCCTCTTCAAAACAATAGGAGCACTTCCTCTAGCAGAAGAATTCAGCTTCTTGCCAGTTTTGGAAGAGTTACGGGAACTGCACTAAGCATTCCAGTTTTGGTGGTCATCCTTAAACCACCGCCCTCTATACCAACGTTTCAGAGAGCACATTTAACCTAGTGCTACCATGCATTTTTGCACATTTTGTATTACAACTCTCTTCTTGGACTCATACATAACCCTTCGGATTAAGGGGGGGAATTTTGGACACCTAATCCTAAATGTGTTAGTGTGGAAGCTGAATAGACAAAGTAGTCCAAGAGACCTTGGGATGTGAAACCCAACGGTCAGAACAATGTACTATAAATGTATATCAGTTGTTAATAAAATGCATTCTCATGTTTTATCTTTCATATTGTTTTGGTTGCCCCTGTGTGTTTAACAAAGCTACTGCAACATATTCGGCTTTGGTGATAGAATCAGCAGGAACAAATTGTTTGCATGATATCCAACTAATGGCTATTGATCCAAGATTCATCAAATAACCAAAAGTAGAGACCTCATTCTCCTTATACCCATCAAAACCCGAATTTAAATCGCTAGTGAGATGGAAATATGCAACTTTGGAATATTTGATGCCATATGTTCAAGTGTCTTTAAAATAATTTAGCACTCACTTCACTGCATTCCAAATTCCAATGACCTTCACATCACTAATTCATGAACCTAGAAAACATCCCTACATCAAAAGTTATGTCAAGTCGAGTAGTAGTTAAAAAATTCAAACTTCCAACAAGTTGCATGTACTTTGTTGGATCTTCAAATGTACTTCCTTCAGTGGTAGTAAGCTTCAAATTTTTCTCTACTCGAGTAGCAACAAGGTTACAATCATGCATCCAAAATATGTCCAATAGTTTTCCAATACACTTTTTCTAAGAAATAAAAATATATTTGGGTTTCTAATCAAATTCAATCCATAAATAATAATGCAATAAACCCAAATCTTTCATGTCAAAAAAATTCATTAACTCTCCTTTAATGAATTCTATATAGACATCGTTATTTCCTGTAATCATCAAATAATCTACACAGACAACCAAATATAAAACTCACTTTCCAAATTTCTTAAGAAAAGTTTTTGCATCATCCATATCAAATAACTTATAATTCAACTTTATAATGTGTTTAGTTAATTTTCCATACCATGCATGAGATGCTTGTCTCAGCCTACAAATCCTTCACCAACTTACATACCTTTTTCTCTTTGCCTTTGATAGAAAAACCTTTTAGATGAAGCATATAAACATCCTATTTCAAATTACCATTCAAAAGAAGTTGTTTTAATATACATATGGTGTATCTTCCAGCTATTCTAGGCTGCAAGAGAAAACAAAGTTCTAATTGTGCCCCATTTTACTATAGAAGAAAATGTCTCTATGTTGTCAACACCTTCCTTCTTGGTGTAGCCTTTTGCTACAAGTCTTGCCTTGTATTTATCAATTGAACCATCTTCCTTATACTTGATCTTATACACCCATTTGCAACCAATAGGTTTGACACTAGTAGGAGGATCCACTAACCTCCAAGTTCCATTCTTAATAAGTGCATGATACTCCTTTTTCATTCCATCCTTCCATTCATCACAAATAACAACTTCTTCAAAACAAATGGGTTCACTAATTGTAGAATGATTGAATTCACAACCCTAAGAAATGTTACTTGAACTCTCAGTAGCATCACCTTTAGAATAACTTCATGTTTCAAAGTCATCATACTTTCCTGGAAACCTTCAAAGACGTGTGGATCTTCGTAAAGGTTGCTGAAGTGGTTTTGATGGTTTCTCATGTTTAAAAACAAGCTCAAGAATAGGCTCTCCAAGATCAATTTATGACCTTCCTTTCATATGTTCTATGATCATAGTGTGAACATATTTGCTTACCTCCTCTGTCACTAATGCAGTAATTAATGCATATGAATTCCTTCTTGTCTTTTGTCTCTCGATTTACACGTTGCTTTTCATCATGAGGTGGATCAAGTGCAATTTATTTGTTGTCTCTGTATTTATTTCCATGGAAAACTCCTTCTCACAAATCATTAGAAATAAGTGCACTTTTAATCTTTCTAATCCATTCTTGATAATTCTCCTTTCCGCTAAGCACAACTCCAACTATTGATATCAATGAGGTCATTGTTGCTTGCAGCCAAACAAATCCTTTTGCAAATATCAATTATGTGCAATATTCTTTAAAGAAGAAAGAAATAAATCTCTTTCTCCTTTTAATTTAAATCAAGATTTCACTTAATGGTTTATTAGTGAGCTCCAAAAATAACCTAGGAGAGAATTAGGTTCAAGCCTCACTATTTTTATTCAATTTCTAAAACTTATCCTTTTATCTTCAATTTTTAAAAAAATATTTCAAATCAACTAAAAAAATTCTAACCATACCCTCTTAAAAAAACAAAAAAAATATAACCTTCATATGAATAATTGAACTCGGGACAAAAGGTTAGCACATTTATTTCAGCAGGTGAGAAGTTATAGAGGAGCTCATATATGGTCATTGCAATATATCAAAATAACAATGAAATTTGAACCCTAGTTCCATGCATCTAAGAGTCGCTTCCTTTTTTCAAACGGGACCAAGCCTTAAGAACATAATTTGAAAGAGAAGGGTTGGTTGGCAACTTCACGTTCTCAAAGATTAGGTTCTCTATAACTGAAATTCATTGTCGTAACTGAATACTTGAGCCCAATAAACATTTTAAATAGAAAGGGCAGATAGATGAATCCTGAAAGCTTGATTGGTACAACAAACTGTACATGAATATGCATAATCTCCAAGGACCATGGAATGTTGACCAAAATGATCCACTGAAATTGAATCAATATAGAAACTAGTGTTCACAACCGGATTTCCTTCAACGTAAAACCATCCAACCGAACTAACACATGGAAATATGAGAGGAAACAATAATGCGTTACTAAAATAAAGATCGAATATATTTCATACTGGTAATCGACAACATATTTACAGAGGAGGAGGTTGAGAAGGAAGACTCTCAGTCCATAGGCACCGAAATGTTACTCTCCTGCAAATACTTTTGTGAATACTTCAACACACACACACACACAGGCCCACAAACTTCTTTATCGCTCTCTGCGACAACTCTGCATACACTCTCTGTCACAAACTTCTCTACGTCAGTGGCTGCATTGATACGATTGCAGAGTAAACAAAATAACCAAGCAAAATAGCTCACAATCATAGACACACATGCATCCATAACATCAACATCCTCAATCCCAACACAACATTCATCTTGTATCAAACTCAAGCACACTAAAACATGGAGTTTGTAACTCACTAGCACTCTGATACCACTATACACACAGTAGAATAAACTCCACCATGGAAAATTTGATTCATTGAAACTGAATGCATACATTTATACATGTGTAAAGTAGGTAAAAGACAATTTTGTCTCGATAACTTATTAACGGAAAAGTAAAATTATCAACTAATTACTTATATATAATCATAATCCCGAAGAATTAGTTAACACGTATTTACATAGATTTATTGTGTTTTTTGTTTCATTTATAAAATTCAATTGGAAGATGATTTTTTTATTTTATTTTCTCAATATTTTTATTTTTTCTTATAAATATTAATATATGTAGGTCATTGAAATCCACATAATTTAAAAAACTATATGTAATGAATGATCTAAACTCCTCATGTAAATAACCAATAATAAGAGATGATATCTTGAATAATAAGTTCATTGAAATAAATAGCATATTACAGATTGATTATTATGTGTGTCACACATCCTCCATAACCCTTTCCATTTTTCAAGGCTAAAACATATATTGCTATTGTGATGACCATAGAATTTATTTACTAAATTGTGTGATTTCCTTACTTTCATCTCATAATTTCATTTCTACATTTCCTTTGTTAACCATAAGGTTATGAACATTTCAAAAAAGTACCATTACTTTCATCTCATAATTTCATTTCTACATTTCCTTTGTTAACCATAAGGTTATGAACATTTCAAAAAAGTACCATTGGGTGTTATCCCTTAGAAGGTGGTGGTTGAGAATTAATTTCTTATTTCATACCAGGTGTTAGTGCTTCTATCTTTTAATTTGAGCCAAGAATATTGATTTTCTCATTAATTTTCTTCAACTTTGAGTTGTCTTGCAACTCATTCTTCATGATATAAGTAGTACCCAAATCTTTCTTATGATTATTTAATGCCTAAATCTCCCTTATAATTATTTATTGCCTAATATTAAACTAATTAACATCTATTTTTTCTATATTTATGTTTTACAATTAATACCTAAATCTCCTTTATGATTATTAATACCTAAATCTCCCTTATGATTCTCTATTGCCTAATATTGAGCTAACACATCTATTTTTTTCTATGTTTAAGTTTCGCAATTTCCTCAAAAATAAACCTTACAAGTCCATACCATTATTTTCAATTATCTTGAGATACTTAGAACACATGCACCTCTTTTCATCTTCTACTTCTATACTTATTGATTTGTGAATCTTCATTCTAAAGCATAACTAAGTTGTCTTGGTTTCCTCACACCTTCACTAAAGTCCATCCATTTTTTATTTTGTTCAATGGATATGAAATTATCACTAATAAAACACTTAAACTTCCCTATTTCTCTTGGGACCTGAACCTTATCTTATTCATTCTTGAGTCTAGCTTTTATAGTCTTTCCCCGTATTCACCATTCCTTCAATCTCCATGCATAACTGGCTTATCTTGATTTCCTCACATTTTCACAAAAGTCCATTTTTTTTAATGCTGTTGGAAGGATGTGAGATTCTCACTAATAAAACACTTAAACCTCCCTATTTCGCTTGGGTATAAACCTTATCTTATTCTTTCTTGAGTCTAGCTTTTATACACTTACCCGTATTCATCGTTCCATGAATCTCCCTATTTCACTTGTGGCATGATCTTTATCTTAGTCGTTTTGAAGTCTAACTTTTTGATAAGTCTAACTTTTTGATAGACTCTCTATGCTCATCCTTCTATGATATTCCCACTTCTCTTTTTCATTTTCATGGGACTTATAAAACTTATTGCGTTATCATCCATAATTCCTTCTTTCACTGCTTTCGTTATAATATTTTTGGCTTTGAATTTTTAGACATGTAACATAGAAATTTATATAGGAAAGAAATATGAAATTCATACCTAAAAAATTGTTCCAGAGTCAATACTTAGGTAGAAATACTTGGATAGAAATATTGTGATAATATAAATACTTAATAACAATTAATGTAAATTTCGATAATGTAAATGGAGTGAAACTTAAATGGATCCATTTATGCTCAATTTCCAAATCTTTTCACCGTAACAAATAATCTGTTTATTTTTTCAAACGTTTTGATTTACTCAGTCTCTCCTCTTTAGGGTGATGGCCCCATCTCTTCTTAAAAGTGATGTGCTCCTTAACCTTTTCTGTGATCTTTCTGAGTACTGGTTTTCTAGCTGAATTCTTCCAAAAAATAATTCCATTATCCCGATCGCATTTACTTGTACTATAAGTTGATTATTACCTAACCATGACTATCGATCCTAAGCTGACTTTTAGCTCTCACTGGTCTTGAGCTTCTTGTGAAATTGTTTAATTACAGTTCATTTTCTGTTTTGATCTAAGGCTGCTCTCAGAGTTTCAATTTCAACTTGAGATTCTGACACATTTCCGTAACCATGGAGCTTCAATTTCAACTTGCCGTTCTGACACATATTCGTAACCATGGCATCAGAGCTAGCGTTCTCCCATAGTAATTTCATTGTTGGAGTTTCAACTTCAACGGTCAATAAATTAGGACAACAGAAAGCATCCCGAAGGAACCGCTGGGATTTAGTTTGCCTTCTTGATTAATGTTACCGACATTTTCAACTACATGTCGTGCAAAATAATATTTGTATGAAGAACAACCATCAACCAGAGTTGTATTCATTTGAAGTTTCATGTATTGCCACTATATTGGGGCACAATACCCGAAGGCTCTTGCAACTTTCTCTGTTGAATAGTTTCAAGTTCTATGTTGATGATGTAGTTATTCAAAAGAATACCTTCGTTCATTTTAATTTCACTAGTCAATACTTTGCCAAGGATGAATAAAAACGAACTCACGTCGATACCCTTAACCTCAACGCTGTCAGGATTCTAACATGAATGAAACTGGCATTTTCAGTTGGGAAGACATTTTGCAGTCTTTCAATCCAATTGCTTATGACATTGGTTAAGTTTGTAGGAGATAAAATTTGAATGGTTCAAGTTTGTTTTAAATTAAATTTCCATGTTTTCAAATTTAACAGTGAATCTGTTAATTTTCATAGTGAAATTTTATAGTATTACGTTCATGGAAGACAGTTTAATTGGCAATGGGCAATAGTCATAATCATCAAGTAATGAAGTAAATCATAAAATCAAGTTTCAAATCTTTTCCTTCAAGTCAACCCATAAAACAAATAGTTATAATATTAAACCATTTTACTCCACAATTTATTATTTTTAAAAATTATAGGAAATCTTTACTAATATTAATAACTAAAAAAAACAATCTAATAAAAATTTCTGTACATCTAGGGTTAAAAATAGAAACCTTGAGTAACACTTTTACAAATATCTAGATCAGTATAATAGGTTTTTAAAAAATTTCAGAACTCTTTAACATCTTCCACTGGTCCATAAGACGATTGCTCATATTCCCTATTCTGTGGTGCTTCTCCTAACCACTGTTGGATGGTCGTAACTGTTATTATGTCTTCGCAACTTGTCTTGATCTAAAGAGCTGGGGCCAAAGAGAACATTCACAATTTAATTTGATTACTGTCGTAATCACTGGATGATGACAGGCAACTGATCACAATAACGTAATGATTCCTCTTGGCACATTTGGTATATCCTGATCATAGTTAACAGCAAACCATGGGTCACATTGGACTAAAATGCAAACCTGAAGCTAGTGGTCCCTACATTATCTCTTCAACAAGTGGACATCTGTAACTGGGCCTTCAGTAGATACAGGGTGGTGTACCTACTTACAGCTGTTCTGTCCCAAATTGAAGCTACTTTCAGAAATTTCAACTTTTCATGGGGCGCGTCCAAAAATAGAAACCTTTTACCAAATGCACCATTGCATTGGGATTCTCGATAAATGAAATTAAAATGCTTGGCCCCTCTAATGACTTTTCTTATATATAGTCACTGTAGAGTCTGCATTCGGGCATTGAGCGAGGGTTAAGAAAATTTAACAGAAACATTGCAAGCTGCTTGTTTAGTTTCTGTGCTTCAAGGGAAAGGAGAGGAAGAGACTCCCAGAGGAGAAGATCAGATAAATGGGGAGGGGGAAGATTGAAATAAAAATGATTGAGAATGCAACAAACAGGCAAGTCACCTTCTCTAAGAGAAGAGGGGGACTTAAAAAGAAAGCTCAGGAGCTCTCCGTCTTATGCAATGCAGAAGTTGCTCTCATCATTTTTTCCAGCACTGGCAAACTCCATGAGTGGTCAAGCTCGAGGTTAGTGTAAGCTTTTGGTTTGTTAGCAATGACATTTTCATATATGGTTTCATGGTTTCTTTTAAATTCTGATAATATTGCATACATTTTCCATCTAACTATATTCTTCTTATACCCATATATAGCGAATTAATTTTTTCAATTTATTATTAAATCAATAGCAAAACACATTCTTGTCTCATGTCATGTCTGCAATCATGAGTTTTGGCAGACCGTACTATTGATCTTCTAGAAAAGATGTTCATTTTTTTTTTTTTTACCTATTATGATCTATAACTTATGTTCAGCTCATTCTTTATGTTACAAAAAAGCATGAAGAAAATTCTCGAGAGATACCAGAAATCAGAGCAGGGACTAGGACTCATGGATTATCAACATCAAGTAAGAAATGTGTTTTACAATAACTGGCTGAAGAAATATAAGGATAGAGACTCTTTTCTTCACCTTAGTGTTTATATACATATGAGATCCATTAGACCTACCATTTCTTACATTGCACTTAAGAAGGTTTTCTTGCTTTTTTGGTGGGTGCCACTTGTGTAACAAAACAGCAGCTGTTGTGTGAAATGAGACGAATCACCAAAGAAAATGAAAGCCTTCAAGAGCGTTTAAGGTAATGTACATCGAAATTTGTTTATGGAATAATGTTATAGTGTCCTTTTAATAACATTTGAAGAGAATCCTTTACAGGCATATGAATGGCGAGGAAGTCAATTCATTGAAGCTCCCAGAGCTTTTCAAACTCGAAGAGCAGCTTGACAAGGCAGCAACTCAAGTCCGAAGAAGAAAGGTAATTTTTGCTTAATATTGGCAGTTTTCTAGTACTTGTTTACAAATACATAAAATGTTGTTAAATGCTAACAATATTAGGGTTTGTTGAACAGGATCATGTTTTAGAAAATGAAAGAATCAAGCAAAGGAACAAGGTAGCGTGAACATTTTCCATTTTCCACTCTGTGTAACATCTTTCTGGGATTTGTATTTAGATTTTTTTTTGTTCTTTTGCGTTTAGATGCGTCGTATGGAGGAAGAGCACATCATTCTTCAGGGAATGGTAAGTATGACCTAGATATTACAAAAGTGTCCAATGAAATTTATGGACCATGAAGTGTTACCCTAATAATTAAATATATGTAAGTGTGAACGCTAAGGGGACTGCTTTTGTAGCTTGAGCAGAATCAGGGACACATGGAAGAGGATAACGGTCAGTTTAATTTCGTACTCTACCAACCAGTGAAGAAAATGCGGACTGCGTTCCCTGCACCACTGCTCCGTCTACAGCCAAATCAACCGAACTTGCAGGATATTGGATATTAACTTAAGCCGATGTTCATCACTAGTTATAAGCTTGATGGACATCTAAGTCGTAGTGGTAGTTTTGGATACCCAAACCTTATGAAAGATGATTGCAAATAATTATTTCAAAGTTATGAATATCACATTCCAGATTTAGCTATGTAAATGGTCATGACGGCATTGTATGTTTTATAAAATTATTTGGAGACCCTTTTTTAGAGATGTCTGAAATAGTTTTGGAGATCCAAACCTTATGAAAGATGATTGCAAATAATTATTTCAAAGTTATGAATATCACATTCCAGATTTAGCTATGTAAATGGTCATGACGGCATTGTATGTTTTATAAAACTATTTGGAGACACTTATTTAGAGATCTGAAATTTTTGAGATTATATTCTGTGGACTGTTCAAAATCTGAAATTCTAGTCCGTAAGATTTTATATTGGAGATCATCAACTATCACTATAACTATTCGTTTACTATGTAACTTTTATATCTATATATATGTGAGAGAGGAAGAACGTTACATAGTAATCAAATGGTTCTAGTTATTTCAAAGTTATGAACATCACATTCCAGATTTAGCTATATAAATGGTCATAACGGCATTGTAAATTTTATAAAACTATTTGGAGACACTTATTTACAGACGTGAGTATCACGTTGACTCTGAATTTTTTGAGGCTGAATATTTTGAGATTATATTATGTGGATTGTGAAATTTCTGAAATTCTACTTCGTATGATTTTCATCAATTATCATAGAACTATTTGTTTACTATGTAACTTATATATATGTATCATAGTAAACTTCTAGCTATTTCATAGTTATGAATATCACATTCCAGATTCAGCTATATAAATGGTCACGAGGGCATTGTAATTTTATAAAACTATTTTGGAGACACTTATTTAGAGACGTCAGTATCACGTTGACTCTGAAATTTCTGTGGCTATATTCCGTGGACTGTTAAATTTCTGAAATTCTACTGCGTAAGATTTTAGATCATCAACTATCACTAGAAGTATTTGTTATATATAGTTGAGAAAGCTACATAATTTGTTCCAGTTATTTTATAGAATGTAAATTAGGAATAGAGATGGTTTTTCGTAATATTATGAATTAGTTAAGTAAAATTATATCTTAGATGTTATTAGAAAAATAAAGAGGGCTAATAAACAGATTTTGAACTATACAAATTTTACATTCTGTGTTGTTATTCATTTCAACAATTACATGTATGGGAAATTCATACATTTCTAGATAATGATTCCAACTATTAGATAAGAATTAACCGTTTCTAGATTAATATCTAAAGACTTACACTGAAAACTACACATGACATAGAAGCATTATTTCCAACAAAACTCACAATAAATAAATGAAAATTCCCCACCATTTCAATACTATTAATATCACATTCCAAAATTAGTAATTACAGCATTGTAAATTTTAAAAAACTATTTGAAAGCGTGAGTATCACGTTGACTCTGAAATTTCTGAGATTATATCAGTGGACTATTAAATTTGTGAAATTCTACTGAGTCAGATTTTAGATCATCAATCATTACTGGAACCCTTTGTTATCACTCACTCACTCTTTAGATTAACCATTGTCACTACAACCATTTGTTTGCTATATAAAAGAGAGAGAATAAGAGTTACATAGTAAACAAGTAGTTCAAATGATAGTTGATGATCTGTGTCACAGATTTAGATTTACAAATTTCTCGGCCAAAGGAGTTACACTTCATTATGAATTATGACAATAACTTGCATCTGCAAGATTACGACATTGTCATAGATAAGGCTTCTGTTAAGGACCTCTATGAATGATTACCTGAAAGCCCCGCACGTTGGTATGTCTCCCCGGACTAACGATTATAAATGTATATTTGTATATTTTCATTCATCTCTATGATTAAGAATGTATACTGGTATGTTTGTTTGGACAATTTTTTATTTCTCCTCCTTGCGGATATGTTTCCCTTAACGAATGATTATAAAATCTATGTTTTCCTTAATCTCTACGATTGTCGATTATAAAGATTTTAGGTTATAGATACACTATCACTAGAACTATTTGTTTATATATATATATATAATATATATATATATATATTATATATATATATATATATAATATATATATATATCACTCTCTGTGTCAAAGTTAGATAATAATCAATTTCAAAGTTACGAAGATCACATTCCAGATTTACCTATATAAATGGTCATGACGGCATTGTCTAGAACTATTTGTTTTATATATATATCACTGTCGGTGTCAAAGTTACATAGTAAACAATATCAAAGTTACGAATATAACATTCCAGATTTACCTATAGAAATGGTCATAACGGCATTGTCAAGTTTATAAAACTATTTGGAGACACTTATTTAGAGACGTCAGTATACCATTGACTCTGAAATTTCTAAGGTTATATTCTGTGGACTGTTAAATTTCTGAAATCCTACTGCGTAAGATTTTCATCAACTATCACTATAAAAACTATTTGTTTAGTAGGTAACTTATCAAAGCTACATAGTAAACAAATGGTTTTAGTTACTTTAAACTGATGAACATCACATTCCAGATTTAGCTATATCAATGGCCAGGACGGCATCGTAAATTTTAAAGAATTATTTGGGGACACTTATTTAGAGAGATGAGTATCACGTTCACTCTGAAATTTCTGAGGTTAGTAATTTACGTTGAGACTTACTGTTATACTTAATATATATATATATATATATATTAAACAAATGGTTCCAGTGATAGTGCATAATCTATCATAATCTATATGCGGCCAAACGAGTTGCACATTATTATGAATTATGACAATAACTTAGCATATGCAAGACTTTGACATTGTCGTAGGTAAGTCTTCTGTTAAGGACCTCTATGAATGATTATCTGAAAGGCCTGCGTGTTGGTATGTCTACCTCGACTGACGATTATAAATGTATATTTTTATGTTTTCCTTCAACTCTATGATTATGAATGTATACTGGTACGTTTGTTTGGACAGATCGTTATCTTTCCTCTTGTCGACATTTCCCTTAACGAATGTAGAAACCTATGTTTGATACCCAAAGAATCTTTTGCACACCCTCTCATCTTTATGATGATGAGTATATGTTAGTGTATCTCTCTTTCCGGACCTCTAGAGTATTTTATGGTTTGTATGCCTCCATAGAAGGATAAGAATACTGAATGTATGTTTCCTTTGAGGGACAACTACGTCATCATTATGACTATGAGTATATGTCAAATATGTCTGTTTCGCAAAACCGCTATGATCATATATATTGCATAATTATAAATTAGGAGTTTTATGATTTTGATGATTTTTTTTTATTAAGGATTTTAAATTTTACCACTTCCTGGATATTTCCTTAATTTATGGATAATATAATTGATATATTGGACAGAAGTCAAGGTTTTTTAAAACATGATACTAACAATTTCATCGACTTCAGAGTTTTAAATCTTTCTTTCTATATCAGAAGAAACTCATAAGTCGATGAAATTTGTATCATGTTTTAAATTTGTATTATATCAGAAGAAACTCATAAGTCGATGAAATTTGTATCATGTTTTAAATTTGTATCATGTTTTAGAATTGTCTACTAAATTTAATTATGGAACAAATTGACAATATGTAATAAATTTTTTCTACTAAATATTTTATACATATCTAAAGGGAAAGGAATGTAAATGCTCTCGGAAAATAAGGTGTTTCTTCTGTGGCTAAATGTTGGAATATTAAAGAAGGAATAAATCATATCTTTTTTTAATCAATTTTAAATCTATTTGAAGATGCTTAACCTTAATATTTGTTTGCATCAAAAAGATATTTATTAAATTAATTAATTATAATAGGATTATATTGAAAGAAAGGTTAATTTTAATTGTATGATTGTTTATAAAACTTATGAATATGGGTGATCTAGGCTTCATTATATGTTGATCAATAATGCAATTTTGAGATTATTTTAACTTGATTATATCTATATATAATATAGAAATTAGATAATTTCAAATTATATTGGGAAGAAAATGATAAAAAGAATTTATACATTGTAATTTAGTGTTTTATTAATTATTTGTAATGGTATTAACAAGTTCTCACTTTCTAGTCAAATGATCTGTTTTCATGGGTCAAATGATTTGTTTTCATGGGTTAGGTGAAAGTGTCGTGGACTATGCTATTCCTGATACTTATGTCCTCAATTGTATTACAAAATTTGAGCTACATAATGGGTACAAGTCTGACTCTTACCACAAACCTTTATCTTTATCGCTCAATCTTGTTATGCATACCACCCACATGTAGGAGACCAATGAAATAAAAAGACACATATGTTTCGATAGGAGTAATGTCAACCTTTGCTTAAGGTATTTAGGATCCCTAGCTTATAATAACAACATTGATCAAATTTATTGTTATTTTTACTACTACCCTTTCAACTATCATTAGCAAGTTCTCTAATGATACTTCGTATAAGAAAAAATAATAGAACTTCCAATCCTTTGTATGACAAAGACTGTAAAATTGTCAGGAAAGCGATCAAAGACGCTCCTAATGAAATCATTAAGCTTCAGAATATAAGTATATACAAAGCCCCCATCAAGAGGACTTTAGAAAAGCTTTCGACACCATTCCTCAATAAAAGCTCTAGGAGCGACTTGAAGAAATAATGACTCCTCCTGAACTCAGGATTGTTGTGATCCACCTCGTCAAGACTATCATTTCCAAGCTTAAGACCAACAAAGAGTGGTATAAAGATATTAATTGCAATATTGTGGTTAAGCAAGGGTGTCCCCTATCCCCTACCCTTTTTGGCATTTACATCAATAAGCTAGAGGAGTGTGTGGAAATTGCAAGTTGTAAGGGCACTGAGCTTGCTGGTATAATCATTACTCTTCTCCTTTATGCTAATGATATCATTCTTATTGAAAAAATCCATGATGACCTAGATAAGAAGCTTAAGACTCTTCATGTCTACTCCTCTAAGATGCGCATGACAGTTAATACCGACAAGACTAAAGTCATGATCATCAAATCCAAAGAGATCACCCATGGTAATTTCATCTATGATAACCATTACATAGAGTAGGTATCTTCTTATAAATATTTGGATATTGACTTTCCTCATTAGCTCAACTGGAATTATAGCATTGAGAAAATGATCATTTGACGCTAGAAAGATTATTATGAGCTTGAAAAAAATTGTAAGTCAGTTGATCTTTGCAGTTGGAGTTAAAAAAGGTTCCTCTTTGAGCCTCTCATCACCCCTGTTATCTTATATGGATGTGAAGTTTGGGGTTGCAGTATATCCAGAGAGTTGTGGAGAAATATTGAGATGATTCAAAAGAAATTCATCACCTACAACCTCAAGATCAAGGGAAATACTCCCTATCCTATCCTCTTGATCGAAGTTGGTTGTCCCCCATTGAAAGCACGGCTATGTTTAGATATATGATGTATAAGAAGAAGCTTTACAACATGGAATCCAAGAGGCTCCCAAAAATTCCTTCTAACTTTAGTCAAAACCCCCACCTTCACCTTAAGTGTGTGTGGCATAAGGATGCCAAGTCTTGGCTTAACCATTGGGATATTAAGGAGGAGATCATCATGGGAAACAAGGATAGTGTCAAAGATACTTTTACCTCTAATTTTAAGGACAAGTTGTGGGATGATAAGAAGTTGGAGGGTAAAAGGAAGCTAAGATACTATAAGGAGGTGATCAATGCCACCATCGATAACAAGAATTATCTCTCTGTGTTTACCAACATTAAGAAAAAAATGAATGTCGCTAGGATAAGAATTAATTCTTATGAGCTTCGAAGTGAAACCAAGCAGTGGTCTAGTCCCAAGATTCCCTAGGACGATAGAATATATTAGATGTGCGATACTAAGAAGGTGGAAGATGAAAAACACTTCCTTTTAGACTACTCGACTCTTACTCACATCCACTCTTAATTCCCTAACATCTACCACACTTCCAATATTCAATCTTCTTGGCTTATTAATCCAGGCCAACTATAGCGATCTTGGAGCCCTTCTTTCCCTTCTTTTTTATCATAGAAACAAGATTTTGAAGAATCACAATTAGATTATTTTTCTTTTCTTGGGGTTTGATAGATCACATTAGTCTTAGTGGATGTTCATCATCATCGTCGTCATCATCATCATCATAATTTATGAAATTATTAAAAGAATTAAGAGAAAAAGGAAGTAGAAAAGGCATGTTTTTAGAAAATATGGTTTTCCATAATTAATTATTTCTTTAATTGACAAGTAAAAAAATAAAAATATTTTTTAGTTTCAACACTATGGAGATATACACATAACCCCATTTTCTTTCATCTTATTCTTTTCTCTTCTCTTTTCAAATTGCCTAAATTTATTACCTTTAATATATTATTTATTTTCTATATCTCTCTAATTTTGTGTTTTGTAAGCACTTTAGGTTAGATTCATGAACCTAGATTTTATTGATTTTATTTTAGGTAAAGAAATCATAAATTTATTTCTATTTCTATTATTAATATTTCTATTAGATTGTGTTGCAATCAAATTGCACAAATATATTATACAAAATCCAAAAGAATGATCAAGGCCAAAGTGATGAGCCCCATAAATGGGTAATTATATGGGCTCATTTTGCCTCCTAACATAGCTTAATCCACCATTCTCATTAGTTTATTCCATGTTTTTTATTATATTTATGCTATTGGAGTGAGTTGGGTTAGTCATTATGCCATGAAGTCTAATGTGTGCTTTATACAGATTTTTGGTCAATTTTGGTACAAAGTCAGAAGTTTAATGAGCATTTGGTAGCCAATATTCGAGGGAAACAAGGAAGAGGATTTGCAAGAGGGTATCCCCCTCATTTATGACTCCCTAATTTGAATCCTCCTTTAGAATGCTCAGAGCACAAGCAGCCACATTAGTGCATCAAAGGGGCAACCAAGCAAGTGAAGAATAACTATTGTCTATCTCAAGTCTTCGGAGCCAAGTCTCCTTGATTTTAGGAGAGCTGTTGGGAGCTCTAGTTGTATAAATAGAGAGGCATAGGGCCTCATTAGGTTGTTGGATGTTAGTCAAATTTTTTCACTTTTGTTGCAGCTTTTGCTCAACTCATTTTTGAGCTTACTTTTGTGGACAATTTTATGTAATGTGACTATTATTTCGATAATGAAGATGAAATCTTTTCTGAGCCAGCACTGAGTTCTCTCAGAGGGCTAAATATTTTGGGTTAGGGCCCAACCCAAGCTTCCCAACACCTCTTGTTTTGTATTTATATGTTTTGTTGTAGTTTATGAATTAGTTACAGTTAGATAGATTTCTTTCCTAGTTAGAATAGGTTGCTTTTGGTGATTTACATAGTTGTTTCCATCTCAGTTTGCTAAAGTAGGTTAAATAGTGTTAGGAGAAAGATACAAAAAGGCCATCAATAGAGCCTTGACCTCATTTCCTCCCTTTGGGACCATAAGCTGAGGTCAAGACCCTCTTGTTGTCACAAAACCACAATTTTGCCTTCTCCATGCAATTTTTGGTGTTATAGTTTGATTTAGAGGTTAATGCTTTGCTTCAGATCCATTTTGCCCTGCTCATTTCTATTTCTGCAATAAATCTCTTTCCATGATTTCCTTTCCATATAGCATTCTTTAGAATTTTATTTTCCTGGATCAAAATTTAGGTTAACATGAGATATAGTTCTATTTTTTGGTGCTGCTAGTTTCTTTGCTTGCTCAGTTTCAGAGTTTGATTTACAACTCTCTTGTAGTAGATCTTTGCTCATAATAAGTCAATAAATCAACCATCACCAACTCTCTTTGCTACATGTTCCACAGGTCATTCACAGCCCCTTATAAATCTGCCCTAATTTTCTACACTTTTCTCATAAACTTTCCTCTCGTCTCTTGAACAAGTCCAATGATCATTCTCTTCCCTAATACTCCTTGATGAACCTCAGACACCTTAACACATCCTTCTATCCTTCAGCTACCATTTCCAACCATTTTTCCACCTTTAAAACCTCTAAAATAGCCGTCGGCATCCTCTTGTAGATCCTCCTGGAGATCCCCTGCAACCTCCTGTAGAATTTCCTGTAGGTGACTTTTCGAAGTATGATTGTAGGAAAAGCCTCCAGAAGGTTACTAGAGGCCTCTTAGGACCCCTCCACACCTTCCTACACCTCTGCAAATTCCAAATTCGCCTCCATTGCCACCTAATCACTACCACATCCACAACAAGTTAAATTACATGCATGACAATTTCACATAAAATACATAAAAATCCAAAAAGATGTTTTTTTTCTCATTTCCTTCTAGAAATATCTTAAATAGATGTATTTTACTTCCTCAGTAAGTAATGGCATTGGTTTCATAGGTTTTCATCTCTCTTTCTGCAAAAGTAGAGTTAGTTGGTAAATTAGGGTTTGATAGGTTTTGTTTTACATTCTAGTCTTCTTTCTCTTTCTACGAGTAGAATAGCCTCTGTAGAGTAAGCTTTCCTCTCTTTCATCACATTTAAAGCTTCTTCTGGAATTCATAGAAGTTGGCTTGAGCTCCTAGTGATCTTGTGCCAGCTGACCAAGTGATAGCTTGCAGTAAGAACTAGTACTTGTGCATACAACACCAGTGCTTCCAAGTTTGTTACAAATTACTGGGTTGATAAAACTAAAGTAGGAAGCCCCAGGAGTTGCAGCATTATCGCTACAATACTGGTGCTCACCACAAAGTCTCAAAAAGGATGTTTGATTGTCCATTATTATGTATTAAGTTTACCTCTTATTTTAACTTTTAAATTCCTAGCATGAATATTGCCTCTATTATTGATGCAAAAAAATAACAACTCAATAAAACATAGTAAAAATAAGATAAATATTACTAACAAAGAATGTCCATGAGGTGCAACTATCTATGCCTATGTCATCCTCACACTCTCCTTGTTCAATTGTGGTTTTCCACGATACCTCATTTACACCATCCACCATGTTATTTTTGCAAGTGCACAAAAAACTAGTGTCATATAATGATATCATTGAGTGGATAGGATTAATAGTAAATATGTAATCCTTAACATAACAAGGTGATGCAACAGTTTCCAAGCCAAGCATGGTGATTCAAACTCTAACTATTAGTTACTATGCATATCTTACCTACTCAAAAAGTTCCAAGTGATGACACTTTTTAATTTCCATGGGGGTTCAACTTATTTTATTAATCTAAATGTTACAATATTTTCCTCACTAAATCGGTTACACATTCATCCTTTGCATTATTTTCCTTTCACAAGAAATTTGCAAATTTGCCTATTTTTCTATACCAACATGTAATCTAACTCATCACATTACAATGGGATTTAATTTTTACATTATCCCCATGTTGTGGTTGTCCTTAGCCTCATTCAAACACAAGATGAAACAACCTTGTCTACAATGGTAGTGCACCATTAGAGCCCATGCACTAGAAATATACTCAAGAGGTGGTATTCCTAGCAACTTCGCCAATGTCCATATCTGACAATAGTAACCAAAACCTTAAAATTGAGTCTCTAGTGTAAAATGTTTATGTATGCGACAACTCCATAATAAATTTTAACAACTTCATACCAAGATATAAATTTATATAATAGACAAAATATAGATGGATGGCCTTCTACCATTCCAAAGAAAATGAACAATGTTCTTTTATTCTTATAGGGAACCTTGCTAGGAGTAATGGAAAATACAATGCCCTATGATTCTAGAGAAAACAAATTTAATCCACACATGGCCATACCCATCTTCATCATGTCATTGATAATCACACACTACCCTCCCATAAGTATTGTCTTATGGAGGTGAACTGGGCACCATAAATCTCCATTCAACTAAAATTTATATTCTTTCCACTTGAACTTACGATGTGCAATCCTAATTTATGTTAATAAAAACTAAATAAAGGGGACGTTAAATTTATAATTTCTATATAGATCAATTATTTAGTCAACTAATATCTAATGTGGCACAACCTACAATAGGAACAAACTAGAGCATTGAGAGCACAAACATTGTGTCTCATGTCAAGAAAAAGTAAAGATGGAACAACAAAAATCCAAAACCATGAATATATTATAACCAATGCCTTCATTTTTATTGATTAAACTCCATACTTTATATAGAATAGTATAGATCCAACCAAATATTGTTCTATAATACACACAACCCTAACTAGGAAGAAATATTATTACATAATTGTCGTTAACTAACTAGTTAGATGTCATTTCAAAAACTTTCCAATAACTGTTACTAAACTTCTATTTATTATGATCATTCATGCAACTAAAAGATGGAAATGGATGCCTCTAACTAATTTCCTAGTTTATACGAAGAAGCATAATAATTTCCTAGATAACTATGCCTTCAAGTGAGGAGAATTCATCATCCTTTGAGATGTTTTATTTGGATGGGTAGGTGATCCTAGTATATTTCTTCCTTAGGCACTATGTTAGTTTGGTACATCTTTGTTTCATATAATTTCCTCTTAGTTTAGATATGATAAAAAGAATCCAAGGAAAGTGTTGGAAGATTGAGTGTGTAGCTACACAGAGAAGGAGATTTCCCCATATCTAAATACTGTGTAAATGAAGAAAGGATTTGTGTATTGTAAGTAACAAGTTATTGATGTACAATTGATGAAGTTGAGATGTGTAGTGTAGATCGTAGTGCTTTCTAATGTGATATTAAGATACAATAACTCTAGATGAACTTTACTATATCTATGTAATTATAAGATAAATCACAAATTTACGTGAGTTATTGTGGGGACTTCATGATAAGAGGATAAAGAGGAGTGTGTACATAAATGAAATGTGATAGTAAAATTCTAGTGCTAAATAGGATGATGGAAATGTCCTCCTAATTTATGAAACTATATAGGGGAGCTATAAGAAACTTATTCTTGTGTTAAGAAGGTAGGTCCCCAATTTATGATATCTATGGATATAAATGTTATACAATTGTGGAACCCTGTGTACAACATTAAATTTAGAGTCAAGGCCTTAGTTTTGAAATTTAATCTAATTTTTCCATTAAAGAAACATCACGTATGAAATGTTATGCACTTAATGTCAATTATGTGATGTTTAAGACATCATTTAGGCAATGTATTATACCCTTATTCACATTTTATCTATAGAAATGAAAATTTTGTCAACTTATTGCTACTGTCATGTCACTTAAGACTCCCCATATTAAGTGGCAAGAGCGTATGAGGAGGAAATAATAATTGGAGGAAACCCCCTCACCTTGATTGATGCATTCAAATGAAACAAGGTCTTGAGCTCCACTTCTACCTTACTAAAAACCATAAGTAACAATCATGTACATATAAAAGGGTATCATATAGCTCAAGGGATTAGAAACTATAAGATATAGATCATTTCAATGTGAGAGAAGATCGATAGAACTAACAACAACATATAATTTTATGGGGAGTAATGGAAAATGAGAGAGAGAAGCAAGGAAGATAAAGATGGAATTAGACCTACTATGCAAGGTCATGTGCTTATTTAATGTCTCAACAAAGGGATTTATGGATGTTATCAAGCATTAATACCCTCATTTACCTCCTAAAATCCTCTAAAATATATCCATACAGGTATCAACCATTTTGATTTCTCTTATATCTAGTTGTACAAGTGGACTTTTAGTTTCATTGTGCAAAGTTATAAATCGCAAGGAAAAATATCTCTGCAATACCCCTCCATAGTGTATCAAGGTAGAGATAGAAGATATGGATGCAAAGAATGCATTCCTCATTGGGTCAACATCATCAAGTGAAATTATTAGAAGAAAAAGTAAGATGTTTGAGAGTTTTCATATACATGGGACAAATTGAGTTTGAGATACTACCCTTCATTACATAGACTATCACAACCAAAATTTAAAAAATCAAATATTAAAAAATTCTAGAGTTGTATTGGCATGTATGAAAGATTTTGTGGCCCAACATTTATAGACTCAGAATCAAGAATAGTAGGAAACCAGTATGCATTTGGAGATGTAGGAGAAGAAAAAACACTTCTTGATCACCTTGGTTTAATGGTTAATTAAGAAGCATGAAATTAGAATAGTGGAGAAGCATTAGAATCTTCTCAACACACCCCTATCATGCTCTTGTTGTCCATGGAGACGGAAAATTCATATCGCTTCTCTTTAACACATGTTTTTATGTTCATTCTTTTGATAGATAGTATGGTACTTTTTAGAACAATATATAACAAAATAACGAAACCTTTAGGCCTTGTTTCCTTTAAGGTAGACTTTTAGGGGTTAAGTCAATTAGTTTTTGTATTTGCAGTCCTAGTTTCCCATTTTAAGGAGTTCCTGGAATTGTTTTGACCATATCTAGTTTCCCATCTTTGGCAAGTATGGAAGGTTTTGATTTCTCTTGTTTTCCATGTATAATTTAATATTATCTTCTGTAATTTTGATCCTTTTGTTGGGAATGTCAAATAATTTGGGAAAATGGTTGACTATAAATAGCCAAAACCTTCCCTATACTTTGTACTAACATTCTATTGTAATAGAAAACTAACTTACAAAAAATATGTCCCGTAAAGATTTTTTTAAGTTATTATTGTTTTATGTTTTCAATGTGTCTACTGATAAAATAAAAATTCCCTATTATTGGAAATATATCCATGTAAAAAATAAATAAATTAATTAATAGTTTTAATCAAGGCTTTTATTTATGTGATGTAATTCTATACATAAATTTTGATATCCATAATCAAAGTTTCATTTAATTATGCTTTTTGAATACAATTTGGTTTCTCCATTTGTGAATTTATTTGAATGTATTTGGGATGAATATTTTGCTGAAAAATATGCAAGGTCAAATAACCTTAATGTAAATATAAATAATGCATCTAATTATTTGGCTTATCTATGGTCTAAAATCAATAAATAATTAATTCTCACCGCCAACTTTGATATTTGATCCATGCAATTATTTTAGTTGTACAAAAAATAATGTGAAATCATCACAGAATGATCTTGTGCTTCGTAATTTGTTATTTTGATTCATAAGCATAATAACTAACCAACCAAAAAAAATCATGATATGAAACAGTAAGATAACAAGAGTGAGAAGGTGGCATTGTCTTAATACCTTGATAAATTTAGATGTACAAAATAGATATATTAACTTTGAAATGATCTAAGCTAATAGAGGATGTCAATTCATATAGATTCATATATGGATTGTTAAGTATTTGGTTCCAATACATACCAAGAGTGAGAGTAAGAGCATCATAATACTCTTATCATTATATTAATTGTGTTTAAAAAAAAATTGCGTGTAAATCCTTTGTTTGCCCTATAAAAAGCTATGAATCTTAACTTTCCATTCACATGTAAAAAAAATACCCACTTCAACATGGAGAAGAGATATTTGAACCTTTACACTAAAAGGGAAAAAAACTAAATTCATTGGTTTTGATTTATTTAGTTCATTTGAATAGTTAGAATTTTGGAGAGTTATAATAAAAATTTGAAAATTGTCATATAATTAAAATATCTCTATTATTAATATTTCATGTAATAATTATTATTAATGTAGAAAACTCTACAAAAATGATCATATATTTACATTTCACACTATTGCAATATCCTTACAATGTAGCTCCAACATCATATCCAATTTGAAAAAAAATCATTTATTTTACCATAATAAGAGGAGGTAATAAATGCAAGAATAAATTCCTTAATCATCCTATTACAAGTTATATAGTTATTCAATACAATTATGAAAATAAATATGCTAAATAATGCATATCTTAAAAATGAAATACTACACATCTTAAACATAAAAGTAAAATCCTTAAATCTAACCCCCTTCCACACTTATCTAATACCCTTAGTATCTTTCTCCCCTAATTTAACAATGAGAATCCACATTAAGTAATATTAACTACATGATATATTATCTTCATGATATTTATCCATTATTATGATTGTGATTACTATTTCCATTATTATGGTATTAATTATCATGATTACATGGCACAAATTTAACATAAGATGAATTATGGTTTCAAATAACATAATTCTCTCAATGCTAATATATTTTTCTCCTATGAATCTTTATTTCCATGGGGAATCTAGTGATGTAGTTAGTTTAATACTATGAAATACACCATTTCCAAATTTATTCTTATAGGGATTCAAATTACCTAAAAATAATATTTGTAAAAGTTAAAGAGCCTTTTTCTAAATGATAATAGAAACAAGTGATATTTGAATACCTAAAATTATTATTGATAGCCATGAGATTTTAATCATTTCTTAAATAAATTTAGTGGATCCTAACACTCTATTTGGAATTTAGTTTAAAAAATTAGAAGTTATTGGACATAACTTTGTATGAAAATATGCACTTCAAGTATATGACAACAATTCCAAAGAAAATATGGAACTTCATAGAAACTAAAATTCATTAAAGAAATCTAAATCGTTTAATTAATATGTCAAAGCATGATTAAAACACCCTTTCTTTTACCTCTAAACCTACAATTATCCTACATTAAATATGTAAAGGACCCTAATTATCCCTAAAATTTAGTTATAACACTATACTATAACTTATTCAATCTTGATTGTTACTTTTAATAAATAATGTTCTTCCTCGATGGGGGTGACATCAAATGAGAATGGAGGACAATTAGGGACATTTACTCCCCTACCCATGCCTTGTGTATTAATGAAGGGTGTCCTAGAAATGCCTTGGGACTAGTTGCAAAATATGGTTCCATAATTTGTAGTCATTACAAGAGTTAATTATGACCCTTTGGAGCATTGTTTTCTATGCATGGTGATGGGAATTAGGGTGGTAGATGGAATTATTGCTTCAGGTGTGTAGGGTGGCATTCTACCTTTGCCATCCCTCACCCTTTAAGTTGTGACGAGAAGAAGAGGAATTACAATAAGCTTGGGAGTGATTGATTAGGTCATTAAGGGGATCAAGAATAGAAAGACTTGGGACCCGAGCTCATCATTGTGTGTGTTGCCCTCAAGTGCAAGTCTTGAACCTCAACAGGAGAGGCAATGCCCGAGACATGAAACTAAGGAACCTTCATTGGAACCATTATCTTTTCACAATTTCTAAGTAAGTTTCCTCCTTTTAATTGTCATTTTGTCCCTTAGTTGTATTTTCAGAAAGTCTATTGGTGCACCTGTTAAGGTAGAAATGTGGTTATTAGCTATTACATTGTCTCTGTTATCGGTACGGGGAAAAGAGAGTTAAATCCTTATGACACTGTGTGGTCAATGTTTGTGGGTAACTCCTTGGGAATTTCCAATTCTATAGTTGTATATTTCACTCGTTTCCCCCAATAATTTCTAAATTGTTCCCTTTCACCTAGGCAGGATTATGCCTTAATGAAGTTCAGGGTGACCTAGATTGGCATATGTTGGAGTCTTTCTTCTCTTTTGAACATTTCAATTCCTTGGGGACCAACGGTCTCTCCTAGTTGGGTGTGGGTAATCATTTCTTGAGCTACAAAATCATTCAAGGAAGGGTGTGTGTCAATTCGACCCTCTCAGCCTATCCTGTGGTGCTATCGCAACTTTAGTTTTGGGCTCATCTATTAGGGGTGGAACAATAGGAAGAATTGGAATATCGGTTATTGGATGTAAATTGGGTATAGAAACAGTGCCACCCTGGACAACATGCATTGATAGTGAGGTCATGCTCGCCGAGGTGTCGAACCAAGGGGGCCCATAACAATGCATAGAGCAGAGTTGAGGGACCTAAGAGAGGATGTAGACCAACAAGTTTTCCACTCTCCAGGAAGAATAGAGTTGCATCCTCCATTCGATGTGTTGGAAAAACACCTTCATCAAGTTATTCAGCTACTGTAATAGATTGTTCGAGACTTCGATGATGATTGGAATGAAATCGTCAAATTCATATATTAACTTCAACACAATCAATGACATATGATGGATCACTTAGTTTCCTTGCATCGCAGTTAGAAAAGAATTACTAAGCAGTTGGCTCATTTGGAAGGGAAAATGGAACATATCGAGGGACATGTGCACGAGGCTTTCCATGCTCATTCATCACCAGGAAACAACCCTAAGGATCCAAGCCCAACAAACCCTACAGACAAGAGATGAAAATTAGTTGTCTCTTTGTACTTGAATCTTTCTAATTCTATTGATTTATCTATATGTGATTTGGTAGTTTATATTTGTTGTTAACTATATTTTTCTACTATTACCTTTCAACCAGTGAATTTGGTAAGAATGTGACTTAAAATGTTTTGATTAGAAATCCATCACGACATACCAATGCCATGAATTAATAAACAAATTAAGAGATGCTAATATTCATAATTAAAAGTCAATAAATAATAATAAATAGTAAAAATAGATGTATAATTCTTAAAAAAATGTTTAAGACTTAGAATCTAGCAACTCATAAGTAAAATATGAATAAACATAACATCGTATATTGTCTAAGAAGTCAAACATTTTTGGATTTAAACTTAGTATCTATATAGAGACTTCTTCTTCCACCGTAACTACCCATATTAAAATGCAGGTTTTGGATATGGGACAATCTATGATTACTAATAGTCGATGGCATGTTTACAGTCACACCCTTTAGGTTTAGACTCGATATAAATATAAATATTTCTCGTTTCACCATAACCACCTATATTACCATGCAAGTTTTGGATCTGCTTCAATTTATAAAATTTATAATTATTGTTTTCCCAATTAATCACATTTTTTATTAAATAATAAATTAAAATAATGATTATCAATCTTCATTTTTCTGTTAAAATAGTTTATTAAAGGTATAAATATATATTTTTAAAAAGTATATTAAAAGTTAAGTATATTATATTTTTATGTTTTGAAATTTCTATGAGTTGAAATTAGATGGTTTGTGTGAGATTTAATTTTCTCATATTTTATGAAGTATAAATTAATTGGTTTGTGTAGATTTTAATCTTTATTAAGGTTTATGACATATACATCAATTGTTTTGTATGGATTTAATTTATCAAAGTTTAATTCAAATCCAATATAGAGAGGTAAATATGAAGATCATATTATATATACTGATTTAGCGACTTCAGTGGATTCTCTAGATTATGTAGTGGCCATTCAGTAAATTAAGCATAATGGATATATATATATATATATATATATATATATATAAGAGAGTAAGTTATATGTATAGTAATTTTAAAAAAACATGTAACAAGGAAGACTAATAAAGCAGTGATAAAGTAATAAGTCATTCAATAATATTCTGAACATGATTTTTGTTTTAAAATTAAAATAAAAAATAAAAATTTGTGATAACTATTAAAATTATTATTCAGGTTAAATATTTAAGTCCTTGTTAACATGACATTTTTTTTAATTAAGTTGAAAAGTAAAAATTGAGATAATTATTAAAAATAGTTTTCATGGAGATTAAATATATTGGTATACTAATTTAAGAGTTTATAAGGTTGGAAACCAATACAACATTACAATTATATTTATCAAGCTATTAGTTCATCATGTTATTATTGGGAGAATTAAATTTCGGTGAGAAAAATAACATTTGTTAAAAAAAATTACCTAAAATAATCTCAATTAAAATATCTATTTAATAATTATTAATGAATAAATTAAAATTCTGAAGATCCTATTCAAAATAAACATATGTATCCTTATAAACATTATCACTTCACTACATTATATGTTCTACACTACATTATATGGCATTAGTTCCTCATCATATGCCTACGACCATAACAATTATATAATAATCCATACACTATGTATACATGGCTCAAAGACCAAATCTCCCCCGAAAACCAAAAGACCAAATCTCCCAAAAACCAAAAGGTGTGAGTATATCAAGAATTACTTTCATCATTTGAAACTAACTAATCTATAGAATAATTTACGAAGTCGGTGGAATTTCAAACACCTTATGGACAGAGAACAAAAATCATTCTTGATTCGTACACACTTTTTAAGGAGAAACTCAAAAACACTTTCCTTTTACAAATCAGTCAAATAACTGGGTATTGAATCAAATAGCAGGATAAGTGAGAAAAAATGTGTATGGCGAACAGCTTTTTCCACGACTGAAATTTATTCAACTCTCCAGGTTGTTCTACCAACTATAGTTTTAAGACTAATATTAGTCGACAATCTCCTTGGAAATAATCCTCGGAGAACAAAACACATTTCAGGTAAATAACAAAAATTAAATTGAAATTAGGGAGAATGGTACATATCCTACTCATAATGGAAAACATATTTTCTTGTTTCTTAAATACATCCTTTTTAAAAAGAACCTACATCTCACAAATTATTATTGTGCGTTCTCATAAAAGTTGATGCTTGAGCCTGCAATTCTTATTACATCTTACTAACCACCCTTCATACTTTCCTCGTGATCCACCTGTCACAAAATTACAACCTTCCACCATGACATGGAGGTTTTTTTGTTACTTTCTCACTGTTAACCGTTTTTTCCCTGTAGGAAGAGAGAATTTGGTTTATCATTGTGAATAGCCGTTATAACCTTTTATGGATTTTTGTTTGAGGGGAAGTCCGATTCCTGTCAAGTCAAATTGTTACTAGCACTTTTAATGGATCTTTTTTCGCAGGGATGCCCCATCCTTGTTATGTCAATTGACCAGAAAAATCATTTATTAACCCTGTAATAGGCTTTCGTTGCAATAAGGGCCTTTTTATGAACGCTTTTCTTTTTTAAACTAAATGAATATTTAATTTCCATTGCTATACTTTGTGTGTGAATTATATAATGTTTTTGCTTGCCTTCCATTGTTCCTAACCATCTCTTCCTCTTGCTAGTTCTTAAAAGTATAAGTTTTCCTCGCTTGGTCTTTTCGTTTTTTCCTCCTTTCCCAAAGATGAAGAAGAAACCTAAATTTCTAGACACGTCCTCTCATAGTTTGCGTTTTCTCATGTCTCAGTTTCTATTGGTTGGTCCTTCATTGCCCCTTGTAAAGCCTGCATGGTTAAAACCCATTGGGATTTTCATTGCCCCCTCCTCTTTTGTTTCCTAATCATATTGTCCATGCTTGATTTGATTAGACAAACCTTCTGTTAAAGGTTCAATATCGAAGGCTACAAATGGTAGAGGACTCTCTTTACGGCCTTTCCCAGATTTTTATGGTTAACATCCATATCTATCTTAGATTTTATGTCCATTTTTTGCCTGATATCTATAACCTCCTCTTAATTTAAAATTCCAAAATCTTTGAAACCCTTACTATATTTGTTCGTGCTATGCTGCTTAATTTTTTGAATGCAATAATAGTCTAAGGAGACTGTTTTTTTCCTTGAAAGTTATGGAAATTCCCGCTATTTTTGAGAAATTTTGGTAAAGATTTTTGTAAATCCAAGTTACAATTATTAAACTTCAGGATTTTAGGTGCCCTAGAAATTTTTGATGGTGCTGAATCCATTTCTACTATCAAAAACATAATTCAAACACTACATCTACAAAAAAAAATTGAAATGTTTTTACTCAGCTTCCAACCACTTTTAACTATCGAGACAATAAACAACTCCATTTTTAAGATTTCACTTTGTCCTTCCCCTCCAATATTCCGAATTGTGTTCAACTTCTCCGTATTTGCTTGACATCTTAACATCATTGCGGCCTCGTCAACCATCTCAATATCCTTCCTCTCAAGGCATGCATTCTTTAAATGTCCATAACTCATGTGGAACTTGTGAGTCAAAAAGAGATTTCCGAATGATCTAATTCTTGCCAACACTCCTAATAGTTTTATATCAGTTTCATGTGAAAATTCACTTCCAAGGCCTAGTTTAATGCCGGTTCTTCCTTTAATGTTAAGAATCCATGTTTTTAGTCTTCTCATCCAAAGTGACAACATTTGACTACAGAGAGACGTACTATATGATAACAAAAGTTGTTGACAATGTTGATCTAGTTAATAACTTAATGCTGATTCTTCCCATAGATGTTGAGTAACAATCCATGTTTTTAGTATTGTCATCCACCGTGATATTTGACTAGAGAGATACGAATGACATCATAACAAAAGTAGTTGACTTTAATTATCTGGTTGATAATTGTTGACTTGAATTTTCGAAATCCTTTAGTGAATGACTGTGCACACATTATTCTCGACCAGAAGCCACAATGAAATATTTACCATTCAATATATTCCTACCATTTACTTAGAGAGCTTAAAGCCTGGCAACTGTTCGGACGGGAGCCTATCATAGAATATAGTAGTGGCCTCCAACAATTTCTTAAGCTCCAAGAGCTAAGTATTCTTCTTCTTCATTGATTTTGCATGCATATATTTCTAGGCTACTTCATTTTTTTCCCTAAATGCGAAACATAAAATATTAATAAACGCAATTTGAGTACACTCCAACAACAATAAAATTTTTAGGAGTAGTTGTGAAGTTGTCGAAGAAGCCGAACAATTTTTTTTGAATAGGCCTTTGTTGAACAAAAAAAAAAAACTTTTACATCACAGCCATCTCCATGAATTTCTCCCAAACTTCCGTTCTACCACTGATAAAATAATCTCAATGAGCTGTGGATTTCGATGAGAAAGGACATCTTCAGGAAAGGAAGGAGACACTCGAGCATCAAAATATTTGTGCTTTTTAAGGTCGAATACAATTTTCATGGACTAGCAGGTGTCTTGGGCATTTATGAAACGAGAAAGATAACTCTGCACCTCTTCCCATTTAGCGACATGTACTTATCTTGAAAGTATTTCACGTGGAAGAAAAACGTTGATTCCCACCCCATACCGTTATTATTATATACGATGCAACGCAACCATGATCCTCTACATACAACGCAACAAAAGGTAGGATCTAGGAATTAGAAAATCTTTGTAAAAAGCCAACCTAGTTGTGAACGCATAAAAAGGGAGGATCTGGGAATTAGAAAATCTTTGTAAAAAATTAACCTAGTTGTGCAATACATCTTTGTCCTTCTTCTACTAGCGCAATGCATCTTTGTCCTTCTCATCAAGAAACTGTAAGAGGGAGGAAGGTAGTTATATGCTTAGAGTTGTCCTGGCTTCCCCTTATCTTACTCAGAGATGCCATGGCTTCCCCCTCATCTTACGCTGCAACTAGCACCTCCAATTAGATGAGATATGTATAGCCAAACCCTAAATTTTTTTGCCGCTCCCTGCTTATCCTCGAAAAGTCAATCTTTGAGGTATATAACCTAAAAATAATTGCGTTGTCTGCTACATTGGCTACAATTTCATTTGGACGGTTATTTTTTTGCAGGAATCCAACTTTTCTTTCAAAAAATTGTATTTTTATGGAAAACGACTTTGTGTGTCGCACACTTCAAAGAAAACTCTTTTTTTCAGATTAAAATGTTTTATTTAACAAGTGTCAGAAAATTTTTATGAGCACTGTATTGTATTATAAAAGGAAAAAAAAATGTTAGTGTAATGTGGAACTTGGTAATGGAAAAGAAATTTGAAAGGGAAATGGTTCAAGAAAGAAATTTTGATATTTGCGATAACTGCAAATTACTTTTTAAGATGAACATGTCGTGGTTATGGAAATTTATCTTTACATGAAAAAGACAAATTGAAACTTTTTAAGATGAACATGTCGTGGTTATGGAAATTTATCTTTACATAAAAAAGAAAAATTGAAAAATTATGATAGAATCATTTTTTGATATTGAAAATAAATCTAGTAACATAAGAAAAACCAAAAAAACAAAATTTTGAAACTTGACCTCTATAAAACATATTTCCAAAATTTTCCACTAAACTTTATAATTATCCATACTTTCATTATTTGCTAGACTAAAACGAAACCTCGTCAGACTACGCGAAGAAGAAATAGTGTTGCATCCGATGGGATCCAAAAGGGCAATATAGAGAATTCTGGAAATGGGAATAGGCATGCAATTCGAACATGAATGAGTTTTTAACTATGTAGGGGTTAAAAAAACCTACACATGAGAATCGTGTCTAAACAGCACGATCATTTATTTGTTTTTCCTATTTTTATAAAAAATTATTTATTCAATAAATTATATTAATAGTATATTTTTTAATATAAAGAATATTTTTCATTTTTAAATTAATTTATAATTAAAATTTATGATTAGTAATCATCCAAATAATATTATATAGTTTAAATAATTAACATATTAAAAATAAATCATTAAAAAATAACTAATATTAAATTAAAAATTAAATATATTATTTTTATTATTAAAATGTATATATAAAAAGTATCGAACATTAATCTTAATTATGAAGTTTAACTCTACTTTATATGTGATATTTTAATTTATAAATTATGATTTATATCATACTAGTTTATATTTTAACTTACTAATAACTACATGCCACAAAACCATGGCTCTCTTTATATGAGAGTGTTCACATGATTTTTTTTAAATAACCAATTTAATTAAAAATATAAAAAGATTATTACTACTTGAATGATAGAGATTTTTGACCTCCATGCAATATGTTAGAATATTCATAGTAATATTTATGGATCAAGTATTAAGATTTATTTTTAAGTTAGTTAAGCACTTTTAATTAATTTATTCCAAATTAATTAATTAATTAATTAAAAAAATGTCATATCAACACATGTCATATTGGGCTTGTGTATTGAAAAACCATGGATTACACATGATATTGTAGCAAGAGTGTTATATACCTAGGGGGATAACATGGGGTACAAAGTGAGGTACCCAAGGTAATAATGTAATAATGGGATGGGCCATAGAAATAAATAAGGTAGTTAACCCATATCATGTAAGGGACCACAAGTAGTTAATAATAATGTAATGGGCCCATGGTATTAGTTCGATGGTATGAGCGAACTATGGTAATGACCCATGGTATTGTATGTATGAGGCTTATATAGAGGCTAGATGGAGAAATGTCAAAAAATATTGTCAAGGATTAGTGTATGAACAGACATAAGGCTTGTGGAGTGTTCTCCTTCCTTAAGGAGTGAATGTATGGTGTTACCCTACCTTAAGGGTTTGATATCAATAAAGAAGCATTTCATATTATTTATGGGTTTATTTTCATTGTCTTATATTTTCATATCAGATCTATATTATTTCTGGGTCAGATCTATAACAAATGGTATCGGAGCTATAATAAAGAGTTATTTATAAGTTCAAAATTTTCATCCTAGAATGGGGTTAATCTACATGGTTAAGAATATTGTTACATGTTTTATAGGTTTAATTCACAAATTAATTCCTTTTTAAAATTAATAATAGTAATAATTATAAAATAAAGTTATAATTTAGTTAATTTTTATGACTTTTTTTTTTAATTTGAGCAATGTGAAATGTATCATTAAGCAAGTGTTTTAATGTTTACCATGAATTGGTGTTTTAATGTTTACCATGAATTGATTTTTATTACTGTCTACCAACAATTTTTTTTGTAAGCATGTCTAAATTATATTATCTGAGCCAATTTACACTATGTACAACCATAAGTTTCATCTGTGCCTGAAACTAGAGAGATAAGACTAGAGTACCCTGCCCTTGGAGGGGAAACTAGAGCTAACATTGTTTCTCAAAAATATGGAACCATATAAATTTCATAGGATGGCAAGGCCTCATGGTGCCTCAATAGTGTACTGATGAAAGATGACATTTTCACGTTAAGGAAGAGAAAAAAGATCCTCGGTCTCGAAATTGGCACTCATAGGTTGAGCTACAATGATGCTATCACAATGGAAATTTCCAAAGCAAAAGGATCTTTTGTAATCCATTGACTAAAATGAGAAAAAAACCAACCTAGAGTTGCTCAGGATGTTGATGGGTGATGTGAACTCCTATGAAGCCAGGCAAGAGCCAACATGGAGCCACCATGTGCTTGAGAGGTTCCACGAGCCTACAACGAATTGATCTCCTCTAGGATCTGCTCTAGAAAGAAGCACCTATAAGGGAACGGCCTGGGTTAGGAAGAAGGGGTAGCATTGGTCATAGGAGGAGGGGCCATGGGAGTGATAGGAGGCAAGGGATCTTTGCGAGTTGGAGGGGGGATGAGCTTGCAAGATGGGAGTGCGCAGGGGACCCAATCGAGGAGGGGATGTTGGGAGGGTAATCAATAACCAAGTTCATGTAGGCTAATCATTTCAAGGAGGTAGACAAGTGGAAAAGGAAGCACCAAGATCTCAACAATTTGATGAGTGGTTTTTCCTTGATGTCTTTCCGTTCTTTTAGCTATCGGGACAGAAGGTTGCAGAGGGCCTAGAGGGACATGCTCCCATGACTTTTTTCCTCTTCCTCCATGGTCACGACATTACTGCAGATACTCTCTAGAATGAAAAGGTCGAACAAGGTGGCAATGGAATGGACATCCAAGGTGGTAGGGGTCTCCTTTGCCTCATCCACATCTTAGGTGACGACCATGCCAACTCTCACTGCTAAATATTGGATTGCAGGTGCAGGTGTAGGTGGGCATAGCTACGACGTTGGGAGGAGTAGAGTTTGGCAGAAGGGCAAGCAACCAAAGAAGGAATCATAGGGAGGTCAGGTCGTGGCAAGCTAAAAATCCTAAAGAAGAAGCAAGGTGTTCCTCGAAAACATAAGTGATGGGATGCATGGAGTAATCAGGCCGTGCATGAGTCATGTGAAGCCAAACGCCCTCCACATCCAAAAAACCATCGGTTGGCTAGGGTGATCAACCTCAGGTTAACCGTATCTACGGAAGTGTCTACTAACAATTAACTATTATAAAATTATAAAATAAATTATTATTTTTTCATTATTAAAATTATTATTAATTTTCATCTATAAATAAGATTTATATTTGTTT